>PKML01060581.1:9212-43683 GCA_002933935.1 Eutrema yunnanense
TTTTTTTTTTTTTTGTGCAAAAAATTGGCTAAAAACCCTAACGTTTACGGTTTAGTATACTATAAACCGTCATTAACCATAAAATCGAAAATTGGTACAATTTAAGTGGATCGTAAACATCATCAAAGCTAGACGAATAAGAATACAACACATAAGCCATCGATTTTCAAAAAAATGTATAAACGTCATTCCGCAGCCGAAACTCGCTGTGAGCGCGACACCTAAGCAAATCACTATACAAATAAGTATATAGATGTTTCTTCGTTTCTTTGTATCGCAATAATCGCACTACCGCCGATCTAGCAAAGGCCTCGTCGTTTGTATTCAGATAAATCCCATTGGGCCTTTAATGAAATTGTTGTAAATAAAAAGAAAGAGAATCTTTATATTACATCAGCTACAATTGATGTGAAATAATATTGAAAGGATGACACATTCCAAATGTAAGAAGTGAGAAATCGCATGATGTTAATGTTTTTTGAAAGTGAGCCCAAAAATGTAATTTTTATGCAGCCAACTAATGAAATCCTAATTTTTCATTCCCATGCTGAAATCGGCAATATAGTCATTTCATTTCCATGCTCAAACTAGCCAAGAAATTTTTGAAACATAAAAAGGTGTCCATAAGAAAATTTAATGAGTTAATTCATCCATGTAACCTTACTATATGCATTTATTACTAGATTAACTTCTAGGGAGAGAGGTCATACTAGACTAACCTTACTTTGTTGGTCAATGTCCATTTTATCTATATGTTGTATTGTATTACGATTGTGCCATTATTAATTACTTTTGATTTATTTTTTTTGAACAAAAAAAAACCTACCGTCATATATATGACGGTAGGTTTGTTTATATATGATGGTAGGTTTGTGTCATCATTAAAAAGCTAATGACAAAAAAAAACATGATTTACAAAAAAAAAAAAAAACCTCTCGACAAAGGCGATATGAGGCAAAGGCGATGTTTGGGACGACGTATTGATTCCGACGCGATTCCGGCGAGGAGTGAGCCGTTTTCGGTAAATCTCTTCATCCTCTTGCTTTGTTTTAGGTTTCTCTTGCTTCCACGAAGAAGAACCGCGACGAAGAAGAATTGCGACGAAGAAGAAGTTACGGCGAAGGAGATTTACTTTGGCGAGGAGGGAGGCGTGTCGAGGGTTCCGGCGAGTCATCTTCCGCCGTGTCGGCGACGAATGGGGGAGAATGGCCGGTTGGCGGCGGCTGCGCTAAAAACCCTAATTTCATTTTTTTTTCGGCGGCGAACCTAACCCTAATTTATTTTGGTTGCAGATAACTTGTTTTGTCTGTGTTTCCGGTCTACCGAACGGAATTCCGGTGAGAGCAAGGATTTTCCGGTGAGGAATGTTAAATTTTATATTTCTTTGGTGGTAGATTTTGTAACGCTTGATGGTAGATTTATTAGTAAGCTATATGTGGTTTGGTGAGTTTGGTAGGTTTGTTTATATATGACGGTAGGTTTGTTTATATATGACGGTAGGTTTGTTTGTATATGACGGTAGGTTTGTTTATATATGACGGTAGATTTATTTTTATATGACGGTAGGTAGTTTGTATATGCGGTAGATTTGTTTGCTAGACTTACTGTTAACTACTGGTAGTAATGGTAGACTTATTGTTAGCGACTGACTTATTCTCTCTTTTCTCTGACAGGTAGGTGGCGTCATCTCCGATGATATTACCGGCGTCTGCAAATTCCGTTAACGAATCCAAAATGCAGAGAGATAAATGAACATGCTTGTATATGAATATAATTAGAGAAAGGGAGATATTAGAAATATTTTTTTGTGAGTTTAGAAATGTTTGTTCTTGAACATGTTTGTATATGCCTTTTAGTAGAATCTAAAAAATATAATATTTCTCTCTGGAATTGAAGTACTAAGGAAATAGAGGTTGATCTATATTCAATTTTAATGTCTTCCCATGCATTGTCTGAGTAAATTTGGATTTATTGTACGAGTAGTAAATTCATCATAAAGATGAGTTAAAATACTACATTTATAAGCGACCACATGCGCCTCTTGCAAATGCACAACTACAGACGGCATGTCAACTTGTTCTATCGATCAATGAAGAAAACAAAATTCAAACAAGTATACAGTGGATGAGAAAAAAAAAATATATTTGACAAATAAAAGCATTTAAGTCCTAAGTACCAAGACAAGGGTTGTAAACAAACTTTCAATTAAGTAAGGTGATTATGCATCATTGTCTCGAGGAGAAAGATATATTGAACAACTAACAAATAGTAATTGGAACAGACAATTAAACCCAACTAAAATCAAAGATCAACTACTACATATATTATGCTCAAGAACAAACACCCTCAATGCACTAAATCAAAAGTTAACTCCGGAAAAATAAATCAACAAAATAAATCTACCCTCATTACAATAAATCTACCATCAAATAAAAAAAATTCTCATACTTAGCAAATTTGGGTACCTGATTTTTTTCGTAGATATCAGTTTTATTGTAGGGAAAAAACGTCATTTCTCATTCTGGGAAAAGTCAAATGTCTACCACCAAACAATGTCGATAAATCTACCGTCAATAAAAGTCTACCACAATGCGGAATAATAAGTCTACCAACTGAACCAACTGAAGGTTATCTGAGTAAATACCAAAAGATTTACTAAATCTACCGCCATTAACAATAAATCTACCGTCATTAAAATTAAATCTACCACCATTACAAAACGAAGTCACCGAAATGTTAGACGGTTTTAAATCTACCGCCATTATAAACAAATCTACCAACCCAATAAAAATCTACAGTTGCCAATACAAATCTACCGTCAAATAAATAAATCTACCGTCACGATAAAATAATTCACACTGATTAACTCTACCACCAAAAGAAATAAGTCTACCAAAAAAGTCAAACTGAAGGTTATCTGAGTAAATACCAAAAATAAGTCTACCATCAAAGAAAATATATCTACCAATTGAAGGTTATCTGAGTAAATACTAAAAATAAGTCTACCATCAAAGAAAATATATCTACCAACTGAAGGTTATCTGAGCAAATACCAAAAATAAGTCTACCAAAAATAAATATATCTATCGCATCGTAAAAATAAGTCTACCAAAATTTTATAAATCTACCAACTTTCAAACAAATCTACCATCCATCAAACAAATCTACGGACCAAAATTTGAGTTGACCAACATCAAACAAGTCTACCGTCAAAAAACGGTAGACTTGTTCAATCAACTTTTGCCTACGTGGCAAATGAATAGTAATGGCAGTTTTGTAATTACTTTTTTTCAACAAATGCCATAAGGGTACGCTGGGTAATATGGAAAAAATTAGGTTAGTCTAGTAATAAAAATAAATGTATGTCAAANTATTTTTATGCAGCTAACTAATGAAATCCTAATTTTTCATTCCCATGCTGAAATCGGCAATATAGTCATTTCATTTCCATGCTCAAACTAGCCAAGAAATTTTTGAAACATAAAAAGGTGTCCATAAGGAAATTTAATATATGCCAAAATCCAAAAATATTTGGAAACAAATAATAATTGGAGATATCAAACCACAACAAAATTATTAAACTATATAGGTGATTGAAGATACACTCATCACTGTCTCACAGATATAAATAGAGAGTTTTTCATCATAAGATTCATAAACACAAAAGAAGAAAAATAAACATGGGAAAAGTATTGTGCATGGTGTGGTCAATGATGATTCTATCGGTAGTTGTCATAGAAGGCGAACAAAAGGAAGAAATACCATGCAGAGATTATTGTATCCCGCGATTTTGTAATCCCTCCGTACCGGTGTCACAATGTGCGGATTGCCGTAGAAGGTGCCCATTTGCTGCAATGAGAGCCAAGAATCGTGACATGGAGATCCCCAAGAACAAAAACAAATATTTGTTTTGATTGAATATTCTAAATTATATGGTCATTTTATGGATGGGACTCGTTCAAACTCTTATATGTATATATATATCTAGAGCAATCGTTTAATAAATGACAAATTCTATGATTATATATTATCTTGATCTTTAAAATCTGAGGAACAAATAAAACCAAAAAAATATTATCTTCTCCCATAATCGAAATGGTGGACTGTTTTTAAAATTGAAACACATAACATACGTATCATCTATGGACCCGGAAGTTTGATCCCTTAATGTAAGGTTGGGTATTCGGGTATTTTGGTCGGTTCCAGATCTTTCGAGTAGAAGGATTTTGGACCCAAATAGGAACCGAAATAGTTTCGGTTTGATTCCGGTTCAGTTCCGGATCGGTTCGGTTCCGAGATTCAAGAACCGAAAAACCCGAAAAAATTCGGATTTTAATCGGTTCGGGTATTTGGGACCCCAAAACCCGAAAATATACCAAAAACCCGAAAAACCGAAAAATATACCCAAAAACCGGAAAAAAACTAAAGAAAATATATTCGGATTCGGTTCTCGGGTACCCAATCAATTCTCGGTTTGTTCTGGTTCGATTTCAGGTCTTTCGGATAGAAGGGGTTTGGACTCATTTAAGAACCGATAAGGTTTCGGTTCAGGTTTGGATCGAGTATTTCGGGTCAGTTCAGGATCGGATTTTCGGATCCGGGTAAAATGCCCAAGCCTACCTTTCTGGCACGATAACATAAGATTTTAACATATAATATATGGATTTTGATCTAAAAAAGTGATTCTTTATTGAATATTTCGAGTAAAAGTGGAATGAGCAACAACACTTGTGAAGCAATTTCTCTCGGGATTTTAAGTTCGGAATCATTAGTCTCTTCTTGTTGGCCTCTACTCATTATTACAGTAATTTGTTATCTCGGACATTAATCTCGCATTATGTCGAAATGGGCTGGCCGAAATGATGGGCTTGCGAGTTGATGTATTCAACAAGGAAAATGATAAAAGACGGTGAGCAAAATAATCAAGAATCAGCATGCTACTCGTGTTTTGTAAGGAACTCTCGATGATCGTCATATAAATGGTAATACATATAGATGGGTAATTGTTGTGAATTCGAGAGAAAGAACAAGAAAAAATCGAAACATTTTGAGAGAAAAACGAATTGAGGTAAATATCCATATAGAGTTTAATTTCATTAATGTGTAAATAAATACAAACCCTTAAGACCCATATTTATAATGTCTCAAAACTTGATTTTTATAGGATTCAAAATTGTAATGTTTGACTCTAATAGGTACTGTTCCATCTTCACATGATTCCCGGCCTAATAATTGAACAATACTGATTGAATAAAACAAATTATTGCTCTCTCAAAATACATTGCTTTCATAGATTTACAAGGGAAATTGAAGAACATGTTCTGCACAGACAACATCTATAGACATAGATATACATGTAATTCTAGATACACACATCACCAAAGGGGAGATCTCAAAAACAGTATATTAGAGGATCACCATGGAACAAAACGGTCCATGAGAAGACATACAGTGAGCTCAGACATAGTTGCAGCTTCATCTTTCTCTCTTGTTTTTTGTTTAAGTCCTCTTTCTTCTTCTCCTTGCTGTTGTTTGGAAACAACAGAAGATGTAGTCTTCTTCCTTTGCATCAATGGGTTTCTAGGGTTTATCATCTCACCCATCTTTTTCATCTCTCCCACCCAAACCTCCATAGCTTTTGCCATTCTTCTTCTTCTTGTTGATCCTAATATGAAATTATGAATGAGAGAGAGAGAGACGAATGTGAGCTTTATGTAGACAATGAAAAGGAGGGGGGCTTTTTGGTCTTTTTGACATAGAAAACCAATTGTAAGTTTGATGGGTTTTCATATAATTGTGTTCTTGATTCAAGAAAAGGAGAAAAAAGTGGGCATCTTGGTGAGTGTTGTGGGGTTTTTACACTTGGGGACCACCCAATAATACAAGTCAAGAAGACTTGTCTTTTTGAGATATGTACAAAGTATCCATCAAAAATATCTTCTTGCGTCTTCTTAATTAAAGGAAAAATATCTTCACCGGCCAAAACAAAAACTCAAAAGGAAAAAAAAAACGTCTCATGTACCATTTACTACATATAAATTTGTTGCTAACGAATTACACAAACCGACCTTAGCTCAGTTGGTAGAGCGGAAGACTGTAGTGGATGCAGATAAATCTTTAGGTCGCTGGTTCGATTCTGGCAGGTCGGATATTTTTGTTTCTACTTTTTAAGATAAACCCAAAAATAAAAATTGAGCTGGTTCGTTGCAATGGGAGATATGGTCTGGCCCAATCCTAATGTTGTTCTTATCTTATTCCATTATTACTTCTTTTTTCCAACTCCACTTGGCACTAGTTTGGTGAGTCCGAGTTGGATTGATATGAAATTTTGTTTCTTAGCTCTTAAATTATACGTTTGTTTTATTGAAAAGTAGTTTATACGTGTTGAAACTGAAAACGCAAATATTAGTGCCTGGTCTAACAATAATTGAGTGTTCATACTTTGTTATTTGCTCATATAGATTGTGAAAACATAAAAACTGGCCAAACTAGATAGATATGTTACTTCCAATTGTTGAAAGAGTCTACTGGTTTCGTAAATCTTTGATTAATTTATCAATTAAGTGATCATAACAGAGAATGATGCTTAAATGCAAACTGTTCTCCAGTAACCACCAAACGCAAACTGTACACACAAGAGAGGATGTTGGAGTTTTAACTTCGTGCGGCTGCATCTGAAAGGTTAGGAGCAACAATAGACCCTGAGCTCCATCGAAAAGTTTGTACCGCATCTCCTATCAAAATGTCTTTCACCGTGTTCTGCTTATGATTCTAAGACCTTTAAGTCGCGTTTTTTTGGTGCGCTGAAACTGGTAGTAATAGATGACGATGAGTCAGTAATTCACACCCCGAAATGGAATTGAAGCAAGTTTTTCCTCGTTATACCTCGATAAGACAGCCACAACGTTGAATCTTAAAACGCGTTTGTAGACATGCCCGATTCAAGCAAAGGTAGAGCCAAGCAAAGGTAGAGCCGCTTTCTAACACCAATGACCCGGTTGAGTGGAACTTCATCAGATACCAAATGTGTCAGCAATAACCTGATGTGGCCTCCTCCGTGACTTGAAGCACCCTGTAGGTTAAGCTTCTGTCTGATTCAAATCATTTTTCTAAATCCATGGAGTCCATCCTTCATACATGTTGCAGAGGTTATCAACACTTGTGGCCTGCTTGATTAGATAATCCACCTGCTCTGGAATGCTAACCTCCCTATACAAATGGTTATAAGACTTGCTGATGTGAGTTTTTAAGTTTCCAGTCCTATAAGAGTCTATTAGCAAGTTGGTTATTGAAACGTACCTGTTGTCAGCAATGTTTCGACCATCTATCTTCATCTCCATTGACTTGAGAACTGACAGTGCATAAGCATTTTTACCTGCATTTAACATTGCAAGAAGCCGCCTTAGATTCTCAAGATACGGGATTTCAACTATACTTAGAAAGAAACCATTGCAAGTTCATGAGCTTTATTTAGTACTCGTAGGCTTGGAAAATAAGTTACATTAACTTCCTACTACTCAATTTGCTTTGGGAATGTCAGACATAAAGATGATTGTAAGCACTTTGATGGATAGACTAACCTCTTGTGATTCGAGTATGCGGCTGTGTTGGAGGAGATACCGCATCACTTCGAACCTCAGATTGTTCACTTGCAATTTGTGCGAGCCTAGTTAACATTGTATACAGACCCTTCGCCGAAGTTACAATAGATGGTACCAAAGGCCTAAGGTTCTGATAACTCTCTCTAATTTTTGCACCATAAGACTGATATATAGCTTGTCCATGTTTGGACGAAACTTCAATGTTTGTCTCGCTTTCCCTGGTCATAGCTTCAGCAATAAGAGCATCATCCTTTGACAAAGTTGAGTCTAGTGGCATAAGGATTGCATTAACCTGTTCATACATCTAAGTAATCAGCCATCACGTTTGTGACTTACAAGAAAAATTAAAAACAAAAACATGTGAGAAAGGCCTATGATCTCAATTTTCAAGATAGCACAGAAGTGCAAGATGTAAACACCTTTGAAAGATCATCCATGAGAGAACGGTGCAAAGTGGCTGCCTCCTTTCCCAAACTATGAACATCATGCAGATCCGCTGTTGTTGCAAGAACCTACAATTTATCACACAATATATCACATACCCAACATAAAATGCCAGGGAAGTCATGAGATCCAAATTCGCCAGACAATCGTAAATTCTTGCAATCAATTAAAAATTTCAAAGCAAATCAGATTCATAGGTCCATGAACTTGCTAGTATTCACAAAACAATAGAATCCCTAAAGTCCAGGTCGAGAACTTGCTGCTGAATTTCTTGCGTTCTTGAACAGAAGACCATCGTTGTTACAAAATCAAGACCTAACCACTAAATCCTCTAGTTCTAGAGGCTCACATAAAGTATCAAAGATCTGATACTACACGGGCTCAAAACCGAAAGAGTTGCAGATTATAGATAGTCAGTAGGAATTCACTTCATAAGTAGGAGAACTTAGATATATGATTCTAATCTCCTACAAGTAGATATATGATTCTAATCTCCTACAAGTAGAGATATGATTCGAATTTTCAAGTAGAAGCTTTCAGTAGTATCCCAGCAACAGCATATTAAGACAAACCAGGAAATCAGAAAAGCTAATGCTATGATCTGCCTTCATAGGCATACCTCTTTGAGCATTGCACCAGATTCAGTGGTCAAAGCAGTGTGGCCTCTTGATACACGGATAAAAGAAGATAATGCAACACTAGCTTCATGCGTGCAATCTCTCATTGAGAGAATAGTACTTTGCAGATCACCTGTAATATTAAAGATAGAGATATGGAATCATATTTGTTATACGCAGCAACAGTACCTAACCACAATCAGCAAAACAAAGAATATGGCATGGAAACTGTTGTTCTTTGAGAAAGGCAGAGATTGTAGTAAAGCGAAGGCAATTTCTATAAATTGGGAATTCTAGTTTATTAGGATACAAAATCTAACCTGACGCAGACTTAGCTTTTAGGGAGGTAATAGAAAGCTCATTTGTGGCAGAATATAGGCCAGTCGAGGCAGCTTCCACACTGATTTGTGCAAGCTTCCATTCTTGTTCAATATCTAAAATAGTACAACCAAGTAATACAATTATTAAACTAAAAAATGTGTTACATCGGCAAGATGTACGGACATGCATTTTTTCTATCAAGATGATTCAAGCACTTACGTGTGAAGGATTGATAGGTAACCTCCAGTCGTGCAACTAAGTTCAGATAAGTTTTCTGCCATGCCCTGGAGTCGCCCCTGATTCTTACATCACCCTCAAGAGCGTCACGCGGATTTCGGAAAACTCCGTCTCTTGATGCTTCAAACTCCAGAAGAGACATGCAGATTTTGGCAATGTTTGATGCCTTCTCTCTAGCATCCCAAAGCAACTGCCGGCGTCTCGACAAATGGTCATGAAATTCAGTAGGAATACCAGACATCTTGGCCGAAGAATTTCCAGCTGCAACAGAACTAGATCCACCGCAAGCCCACCCCATTGCTCTCTCTAGCTGTCCTTCAGCTGCGATTGAGTTTTTTTCGCAAGCTTGTAGTCTTTCTATCGACCTAGTGATTTGGGGAATAGCGGAACGTATAGTTTCGAGCAACTTGGGTCTGTTGAGGTCTAAGAAAATAGGATGTAAGTTATCAACACTAGCTAATAATTGTTGCACTGTAGTCCTAATATTTTGTGAAGGGGTCAATGTAGTGTCGTTCATCCATTCCATTTGAACAATAGCGAGGATTGTCCGGCGAAGAGCATCATGTATTTCCTTAACTTGTTCTTTCATACGAGATGCTGCTGATTTTGCTGCGCTAGCAGTTTCATGAGCATTGCAGTATTCCTCGAGCATTGTATGGACTTGTTTCAAATGACTATATTCTGGTTTGACTTGATCCCCTCGAACACTGTTTTCCTCTGAGAAACGTTTCAAACGCTCGTTTTCTCTATCCAGCTGAGATAAAAATGCAGGAGCAACGCTTCCTGCCAGGTAACAATCTACTCGTTCTTGAAGTTGAAACTCAAACTTCTTCTTCATAAGGAGAATTAGCTGCTCAAATCCTAATGTCTGATCCGCAGACGGGGTAGCATTATGTATGCATGAATCAAGGAAGGAATATATGATGCCTACCTTCCAGATGAAGAAGGAATGATCCTTAAGTACACTTCTGAAACGCCATATGTTCTCAGATAGTGATTGCCCACAGCCCAGGATATCCCCGAAAGCAGGGATCAAATCTGACATAGAAACTGAGCTGCTAAAGGAGGATAATGTTTTATCTAGCTGTTCCAATTCACTGAAAGGCTTAACCAATTCAACCAATATCCCTGAACTTCTGAGATCATTAGGCTTCTTGGACTCATCTGCATTAGTGAGCAGCTGGAGCTGTTTCTCAGCTGAGATAAGAGCATTTTTAACTTGCGCTTCTTTCTTTGTGAGCGATGATGATATTTCAAACTCTCTCTGGCCCCACAATTGATTAAGTTGGTCCAGCTGTGTCCGGCAAGCCTCTCCTTGAGATGAAAACTCCTCTGCCTCTTCCCACGATAGATGTTCCCTGCTTTTCAAAGCTGCTTTTTCAAGAGCTAGCTGCCCCTCGGTAATATGGCCAACCTTTTTGAAGTAGTCTTGCTCAAGTTCAACCAATGAATCTCTTTCCACCTTTATCTCTATGAGATGCTCCAGTGCAGTATCTATGGATCCACGGATTTGTGAGATCAATCCAAACGCATCCATAAGATCTGAATTATTGACCAAGTACATTTTTAAAACATCTGGTACAACATCTTCTGTCATTTGTGCGATTAATGTCTTAGATGAAAGCAAGGTTCTGTGGAATATCAAAGCCCAGTTCTCTTCAACACGGTGAGCGGATCCAGTCAAACTTTCTTCCACAGTAGAAATCTCCTGACCAACATAATATTTTACCTCGTTAAGAAAGTCCACCAATATTTTACACATCTCTACCTGCACCTCTAAATTAGTGCTCAGACTCCTAGACTCAGATACAAAGCTTTCGTTTCTTTCCTTTCTTTCCGCTGAAGCATTCAAAATATAATGTACTTTTTCCTTCAACCGATCATAGAGTGAACTGATCGATGTGTGCAACAAAGCTAATGCCTTCGATGTTTTCTTTCCAGAGTCCTGAAGTCTCATTCGTTCGGTTGCCTCATATTTATCAGGAAAACCAGCATTGGTGCTTTCCACAAGTCCTGGAGACTGCATATAATTAATCAAACCATAGAAAAGACGATCCTTGGCCTTTGATTCAGGCCCCATTCCAATTGAGGCAGCCAGATCTGCATATTCTCCCTCCACCTTCTTTACATCGTCTGCATACTTTTCTACCTTACAACACAGATCATCGTAGCAGTTCCTGACAGAATGAGAGTCACCACCCCCCTGTAATTTTGCAAATTGTTCACCAGCCTGTATTTTTACAAGGGACAGGATATCCGTAGACAGAGAATGCGCAGCTAACTGCAAGACTTGCACCCAATCGTATACCTGGCTTGTTGTATGGTAGTTAAGAGGTAGAATTCTTTGCAAAGCCAAAGAATATGTTTGAAGTGCAGTCAAAGCAGAGGAGAGGCCGTTACTGAGGTCATTAACTAGAAGCGAAATTTCTGTGTCAATATTGTTGCATTGTGCTTGAGTTGGCTCCGGAACTACAGTCAGTCGAACTCCAGCAACAACAACAGCAGACGTCAAAGATAAAGAACCCAATATGTCTGTCAACACTGTGGGGGCAGTAATTTCAGGAATCATATTTCTTCGTAAGGCACCAAGGATCATTCCACGCTGCTCCATCCAAACCGATGTTTCGTGAGCTTTTTCAGAGACCAAGGCTTTTGCTTGAGAAAATTCTTGAGCTTTAATCTCAAAAGAAGCGCGAATGTTTTCTGAATTGCAAGCTGCTTCTGCAACTGTCGTCTTTGCAGATGTCTCACGCAGAATAAGTTTTGATCTTTCTTGATCAGCTTGAAGAAAAACAGATGATGCAATCTCATATTGATTCAGAACCTTGCAAAACAGCTGTAACACAATCTCACCATCATTAAGCTAGCAAACGGGTCCAATTTTAATTCATAGACACTGAAAGAAACTATCTTACCTCCAGAGACACTTCAACAGCTGGTAATGTTGCCAGTAAGAGATCATGATGCTCCTGAAAAGGATACAGTAAAACAGTATAGTTAGAGAATGCTAGTAAATCAAGCTTACTATGTCATAGTAAGTGGCGCACATAATGCTATTCTGCCATAATCTAAATTTTCAGGAGAAGGCGTGCTGTGTGAAATATGATTGTGATTGATGAACATATGAGAGAATTATGTGTTCACCAAGAATGTCGGAGATTACAAGGAAATAATTATCTGTTTTATGTCTGCTTTAGTGCAATGAATGTTTACCTGCAACCGAACACGGATTTCTTGCACTCTTGATGAAAACAAACTCAAGCTAACGGCAACCTCCATATCTTTTCTTTCTTCACCACCAATGGCAGCATCATCATGGAAATTTCCTCGGGTCCACTCCACAAGTGGGTCCCAAACAAAAACTTCCATCAACATCAAGAGTATGTCCTTGTTTTTCCTTAGAACACCAAGAACAGCTTCACAATTTGCTTTAAATGTGCCTTCAACACCTGTCAACCCTAATGCAGCTTCCATTGTCTGGGTTAGCCGAAATGGTACTATCTCAGGAACTTCAAGCCGCTGCCCTTTATCAAAACAGACATTGTAATCTATATGTACCACATCCCCGCTACAAAAATCCATGAGAATGTTGTCCAAATGTCTGTCCCCAAGGCCGAGCATGTGACCAACTATACTCATAGCTGCAACACTACCAGAGTACCTGTAAATCAGAAACTTCTCAACTTTATTTTCAATTTACCAGAATAATCAAAGTGAATATGTAATGGTGTCTAATATCACAGCAGAATAAGAAACCATGGAACTAAAACAGCAGATCTGATCTATTATAGCCACTTTTAAACAATTTAATCCTAAAAAGGCATACCTTGCAATCAAGGTTCAGTTAAAAGGCAATAAAAAACATTGCCAAAACAAATTAATAATCTCCTAACGTTTCTCAAACTGATTCTTGTCCTTTTTGTAAGAGGTCTAATGCCTTTTCAAAAACAGTGATCATTTCATACTTTTCTAAATAAAGAGAAAAATTGCTTCTATTTCTTGTTCAACTAGCAGTAAAGGGCATGCTGCTGTGTTCACAAGAGTTTCCCAGGGATTTTGTTAAAACGGTGGAGTCTTATCTAATTGCTTCGAAGTACCTTTTAAACTTTGTTGTGAAGGCTTTGAACCCTTCACTAGCACACCAAAGTTCCTTGTGCAGTAGCTGTTTTGGCACCTCCTTCATAAGGTCCAATAGTACTTTACGCTTAACATCATGAGGCCAGTCTCTTCGTGAAATCACTCTTCTTATACCTTTCTCCTTGAGGGCTGGGATTATTTTCCCGTAAAACATATCACTTGGTCGGGGAACAGGTGGTAGATCTGGATTTTTTGCACTACCAGGAGCTGATGGCGGCATTTGGGCAAGCTTGACACGTGTCTGCCAAGATCTGAAAATGCTATAAATGCTTATAACATTGTCTACCCACTGGATTAGACCAGCTCTACCACTAATAGGAGTGACAGAATAATAGCGAATGCCAATAGTACCATCATCTGTTGCTCGAGAGGAGCAGAAGAAAGTGTTAATTGCCTGAAGCAATTGCATAATTCTAGCGTCAAGGCGCAAGTCTTCCCTGCCTTTTAAGAGGTAAATATATTTCTTTCCATCTGAGCCAAACATGACAAGCTTTTTAGGTCGTGTCTTGGTTGGAAGGATGGTCACATGATCTGAAAGAGAAGAAACTGTGACTATTCCGTGGAGTGAAGTGTCAGATTCAGACAAGGTGGGCTGCTTCTCCAGACCAGGCATTGGAATGTTACAGGATGATAACAAAGACAAACTAGGAGCAACTTCCTTTAAAGATATTGATGACTTCTTTTGATGAGAAGCCAAAGACACAGCAATACTATCAAATGGACGCCACACTTCCCCCAGATCAGCAGTCGAGGGAGGAGTTTTAAATGTCAAGATTGCTGATTTTATACGTTCTATGTACTCCTCATGGAACCAAACCTCATGAGGTGTTTCAGGCTTCCTAGTGGTTGACGCCAAGCGACGTTCCAATGCAACAACAATAGGGGCCATCATGGCAGAATACCTTGCAGCATTTATCTCGTTCTTCTCACTCTGGCTTAGAGTAACATTTTCAGAAACACGAGCAGCCTCTTCTTTCAGCAGGTTTATCCGCCTTATTACATCTGGAAAAGAAGTTAAAATCAAATCTACTTTCCTCAGCTTTTTAAAAAAGTGATCTCGAAACAACATAGGAAATTGAATGAAACACAACATCAGACGTTCAAATTAAGTTTTTAAGTTATAACCCAAGAAAAATCTCTAACAAAATAACACCTTCAAAACTCTTTATATTAAGTTTCACCCAAAAAAAATCTTTAAAAGGGGCATCCATAAATTTGTTAAGGTTGCTTGGAATGATTGTGATAAAAACCTCCTCTATCTTCAACTGAACTAAAGTCCAACATCAGAGTTTCCCAACTCCAACCCTAATACCCAACCCAAAACGTCACTAATTACCAGAATGAATCTACACATTATGTTGCTTCCTCTATTGCACCACTGACACTATCCAACTCATTGTATGTTGCTGAGTTGGCACTACAGTCATGATCTAGTATATTCAGCCTATTCTAGATATAATGGACATATGTTGCATGAAGTCAACTATTCGATTGCATATCGAAGATCACTTAAATACGAGGGCTCCATATCAAATGATAAAGTATAACCAACAGTGAGTAGCTTCTATTGCTCTAATTAAAAATCATAAGCTAGAAATTTAAGGTTACCCATGTGGAGATCTTGCAGTGTGCTGAGCCACAGTTCCTCCCAAAGGACAGTCACATTCCCAAGCTCATTAAGCATAAGCTGCACATCCTGGATTAATCTTGGATATAGTTCAGTCTGCATAGGAACATCACAAAGCATATATCATTTAATGCAATCCTACGAAACAAGTCTCAGACTGAACAAAAAGTTAGACAGAATTTGTGACAGTCTGCTTAGAGAAAATTATAAAAACAAACATTTAGGTACTGAAAAATCTCCATGACATAAGAAAAGTGTTAAGGATTTGGGATGTTGAAATTTCTCTTCCTTAGGAGAAGACAATCACCAAGTTGACATGTGGGTGATCAGGAAATTCGACCCATACGAATTATGGTAGATTTAGGCAGCGTTCAGATTGAAAAGTAGGACCAATTTACACATAGAATAAAGTTTAAGGAATAAATATTACCAGATAAGCCTTTACGTGCAATAGCTCTTCAGAAGGCTTCTTCTCATCACAAGCATTCACATCGACAAGTGTTGGATACACTATGGACCAAGGACACAACTTCGCCAGCATTATCAGTAAGCCTTCTATTTCTTTCCGCACTACCTCCTCGGGGTGAGAGCTCAACCGAGCAAAAAGCTGAGGTGTTACTTCCTACGCAAAATTGTTATCAGAAACATTACAACTTCGATTCGATCCCAGAAACAGAAAAGCAAGGGAGAGCTTCTCACCTGCCAAGGCTCCAAGGGAACCATCGAAAGAGAATGTACCAGTGTATCTTTTAACTCCACTCCGTAGTTTAGAAGGATGTGCAAAATATACAGTGTTGATCTTAACGTATGGCTACCGGATTTTTTATTCAGTGAATCATAGTCTACACCTGTAAACTCACTAGTGTGCAGATTTTTTGATGAATAACGAAGGTACTGTGTGAAACCAAGTGCGGAATGCCCAAAGAGAGATACCCTTCTTTTTCTCAGTGACCACCAGACTTCAGTCAGCTTTTTAACTACAGGTGCTATATCAGTATCTTCCACATTTTCCTTTGCGCATAGCAGTAAATCATTTAATTGAGAAGCTAGATGAACAGAGAGACTATCCCAGTCACAATCTTCTGCACCAGGAGCTGCAGCGGCATTTTCTATCGTTTCAATCACTTGCTGCTGCAATGCTTTCTTTCTTGCATCGGAATGGTCTGCAGTAATTGTATGATAGTTTCCATCTTGCCCAGTGTCTGTGAAATCCTTGAAATCATCCTTCTGAAGAAGCTCCATAACAATAGACTCCACAGATTCAGTCTCATCTTCAGTCAAGTGAAACCTTCCAGGTTGGAGCTCTTGAGCAAGAATGCTTGAAAAGGAGAATGAGTGGAGGGTGGAGTCATTAGGTTTGCAAAAAGACTCTGTTGCCTGACGAAAACACCAAGAAGCATATGAAATCCATGATTTTCCCATTGCAGAACAAAGTTGGGTGGACACTTTTGTAACTGTGCCAATCATCTCCTCACTAATAGCCTTTATGCTTGGTTTTAAGCTCTCGTATAATGGAAGCTCCCTGCTTACAGATGAAGGAATCTCGGTTCTGTTAAAATCTGCTGACATCTTAAGGACAACATTTTCCAAATCCAGAGAAATAGCATCCCCTTTGAGCCAAGTTGCAAGTTTTAAGCATGCTTTTGCCTTAAAAAAGGCCACACCAGCATCCAAACATACTGGCTCTAACGCAGTTACCTCTGGCTGTACAAGCGACCAAAGATCCACAACAGCATCTTGAACTTTATTTTCTGCATACATCAGCAAGGCTCCCTGGTACTGCAAATTTGATATAAGAAAGTCCTGCAACTTAACCTCATCACAACTGGATACATGATCATTCAGATAGTCTTTAAGATGATTTGCAAGCAAGAAATTTCCTTGCTTGCGGGCAAATCCAAACAAGTCCATGCAAAGCTTCAGAGTAACCCAGCCTGTTGGCAAAATTGTCCGATAAATTCGTAGAACTTTTAACCAAGGGCTGCAGTCACGATGAATTCTATTGATCATAGACTGCATTGACCAGACGCAGGAGCTTAACATCAAATTACTGTGTTTCTGCTTAGGTTCACCGTCTTTCAGCTGATGACTCTCTTCAAAAGCAAAGAGGCAATGCAACTGTGTGGCATATGGTGCTGTCTCAGATAATCCATCAAATGACAGAGCCAGTGAAGTTTCATCTAGCATTGATCGGGCCTTCTGTAAGGTATGTGGAACCTTTTGGGCATTTCCTTCAGCTTGGAAAAGCATTGCCTGCAGAAGCATTTGTTCACTTCTTTGCAAGGCCACCTTTGGATTAAGTGACAGTTCGGCACTAGTTTTAGGCGTTAAATCAAGACATGCCCATGCTGCCTGAATATTACCTTCATCGAAACGCGCCAAGGCCCGTATTGCATTTATTTCATTTCCAGCAGCAGTCAAAGAACCTGAAAAGCTTTTGCCTGCATGCCTTGCACGAAGCGCCTGCAACTCTGAAAGCCAGGAATCTAGAGATTTCCAATCAGATAAAGCAGTATAACTCTCAATTATCCGTTCAATCACAAATTGAATGTCATCAGAACCCATAGAGCTGAGACAGTCCTCTTCCTCTAATAAATGAGAAAAATACGCAGCTGCTTTCTCATATCGTCCTTCTGACTGATAAATCAACCCTGTGATCCATGGAAACAGCCCCAATTCACCACTGAGCTTCTGGAGGTTGCTTTCTTCTGCGACCAAAGGAGCTAAATTCATTGATAACCATTTGTGAACGCCAAGCAGAGCATGTGCATCATGATTCTGACACAAAGCCAATGACATATGTCGTAAAATCCTTGAGATGTCTGAAGATATCTGAGCTCCAGCACTCTGAACATTGTCAAAAGCCTGCATTTTAGACTTTTCTTTCTTCACTAATGTTGCACGACTTTTTAGCTCTTCAAGCCGCAATGTGCAATACTCAACCGTAGCATCGTGAGACTGGAGTGATATACCAGCATTCATCATTGGTTCGGATATACGAGAAAACCATTCTTCGCAAACTTTCCGGTTAGCTCGGAAAAACAGGACACTTTGTGGATGTGATGAGGATAAAACAGCAGTCCCCTCATACGCATTGTACACGTTTTTTTTCAACGCCTCCACAAAATCCAACAGTAACCTCATTGGTAACAGATGGGCACCAGAAGAGCCAACATTAGTTTGCTCGCTATCAACCTGCAGCACAGTTGTGATGTCTAAAAGCATTCGCTCTAGGACTGCAAAAGTTTGAGTAGGACCACCAAAGTTAGTACGGAGACGTGTGCTAACACAGAACCTAGCAGCTTCATGCACAGCCCACCAAGCACCTGCCAGGTTATTTGCCACGCATATTCTCTCGATCGAGCTTTTCTCAGCTTTTATCGCCAACCACCCATTCTTAATCAGGTTTTCATCAGGATGCCCAGCATTGGTATCCTTTGATCCTTGAAAAGCATTAATAAGCCCTTGGATCCAAGAAGTAAAAGGAACTTTCCATCTCTGGGAAACATAATTCAAGACAGAAACAAGTTGCTGCGACTGAAAATGATGGTCCAGTTGCTTCAGTGCAAAGACTTGCTTCCAGTGCAAGTAACCGTTTCCTAGCATAAGAACTTGGGGCCTTAGGGCCATATGTTCTACCTCACTGTGCATGCCACAAGCATACTGGGTAGCTGGTAAGAGATGGGAAAGCAACTTAATGAATGCATTCTTTATACTCGTATCTGGATCTCCAAGCTTTTCAAGGAGGATTTCAGCCAGGGAGTAAAAATGAATTGGGTTTATCAGCTTTACCTCCAGAAGCAGCTCTAAAACCATTGCAGACCGACTCCTCACTTTCGGTTCACTATCAAATGCAGCATCTAAAACCGCCATAACTATATCTCTAACTGCACCAGTATATGGAAATGTTTTACAGAAGTAAGCATCTATATTAAAATTCTTCGATATTGCAATCAGGTTCTCACAGCACTTTTGAATCCATTCAAGCGACCCTAGCTTTACAGCAAGAGGGGATGATAAACGAAGAGCTCTAACCATTGTTGAGCTGTATTTCTTTAGATGTTCAATTACCATGGTAAAAAATGTACACTTGAATGGTGTCTTCCCATGATTCGTTTCTTTAAGAGCCTTGTTGTCAGGCTGAATTAGCACGGAACAGTTGCTAAGGAGCTCAACTGCAGCTAAACACTCTAACATCCTCACAATGCTGACTTGCAACTCCGAACAGGCATCAATATATGACTCAAAAGGATTCAGCTTTTCAAAAACAAAGGAAACTAACATCTCTGACCTCTTAAGATACAAGACAGCAAGTTTGGGTACGTCACTCAAACTTTTTCTTCCTCCAAGAGAAACACTGGAAAGAAGAACCTTCATATCAAAGTTAATCATTGCCAAAAGTTCAATTTTTGTAAAGGATTCATAGACTGTAACATCGAATGTCTTGTTTTGGCAGCCCGATGAGTCCACAAGTACAATCTTCAACAACTCAAGTTCTTTCATCAATAATTCCATCGCCTGTTGAACAACCTCTTCACTCTCATGTTGAAGCAAGAATATGTATGTGTCAGAAGAACATGATGTAATTAAACGATTTGAGTGCAATCGCAACCGAGATATTGGAGATTCAAAGCTGAGCAACTTCGGCACATATGATAAGAGGAGGCCTCGCTTTTGTAGAGACAGTAACTGAAGATTAGTTTTCAAGGTCCCATGGATCTGAGAAGTTGTCATCTTCCCATGAACTGCAGAATTCACAGTATCAATCTGTTCTAAGCACTTGAATAACATTTCAAGAGAAGGAGGATAGTATGTCGAAAACTTCTCGCGCAGTATTTCTGCCAGAAGAGTCAAGCACTTCCATAGATCTTCAATCCATTTTGCCCATCCAAACCTCTGCCCCATGGTAGATAGGCAACCCAATAGCCGAGGAATCATTTCGCTCAGAGATTCATCCATCTTATCTAGCAGATTGTTCTCTAGTAATCCAGAAGCAGTGGACCGCAAGATTGCTAAGAAACAAGAAAGCAAAGCAAGCAACCTGTGAAACTGTTCTGGGGTTCCTTGACTACCATCACTAAGCAATACATCCATGTCACCCAGAAACTTTGATAACAAACCAACTGAGAATTCTAAATTATCTACCCAATGTTTCTGAAACTGCAAGAAGCTATCCATGACAATCTGCCTGTCAGAGTCAGCTTGGTCTTGTACTAATGCCCAACCAAGCAACATATCAACAATATCAAGAAAATGAGGATGAAACAAACTATAAAACTTTGAAGAGATCAACAAAAGAACACCCAAAGCCTGATTCAACAAAGGGATAGAAGTTCTCTCATCTTCAAGAAGTGACTTGCAGGCGTTGAGGATCGGCAAAGCATACCTTTCTATCCCATTAACATCCCCAACAGAAAGAAACTCCCTGACACCTTCAACTGCAAGTACCGTGCTCCCATCTCGAACACTAACATCCCGAATCAACGGCAAAGCCCAATCAATGAAGCTATCAACAAGCATCACAAGGCTTTGTCTTCCACCGGATTCTACAGGAATAGAACACACAACAGCACAAAGAGCTCCATATGCAGACACACCAGCCTGCCTCACATCATAAGACCTACACACACAGATTCACAAGCTTCAGACTATAACTCGGACAAAGAAAACAGTTCTAATCAAACTCTCAAAACAGCATAAATAAAGCCTAATTACTTGTCAGAGAGAAGCTGCCAGAGACCAGAAGAAAGATAAGAAGCTGAATGTGCGATAAGAAGCGAGTTCGGAAGGTAAGTAACTGCTCTGTGTAGAGACTTCAAAGCAGCGAGACGACCCGAATCGCTATTCTTCTCCGATTTACCATCCCTTTGTCCCACCGGAACTGAAGCAACCTTTTTTTTGGTCTTTTTGGTCTTTTTCGTTCTAAACGGAGCTGAAGCATTGCTACTAGCAGCCGCCGTTGATTGAGGAGCGACGGGTTCCGATGAAGAAGAAGAAGAAGAAGACGGAAGAGGAGAAGCGGCGGAGGCGTCAGTTGGTAAAGCCGCGGAGAGCAGCGAAATCAGCTGCTGTTGCTGCTGATGGTGGAAGCCTTGCATCATATCAAGTCGATTGCAGCTTCGCAGACGGTGACGATTGTAACGGCGGCGACGATGACGGTGGCCGATTTTGCATCTCTTTTTCTTCTCTTCTCCTCAAAAACTCTTCGGTTGTATTTTATTTCTCATCTGCGAGAAACAAAAAAATAATAATAATAAATAAACCATACGGACAAAGTAATAAATATATATATAAATTAATGTGGGCTAATCAATAAAAAATATTTCTAAGAAAATGTAAAACTAAAAAGTAACTCGATTTTATTAGAGAAATTGATCAAAATTGCACTTTTTGAAAACTTTCTGACCAAACTAACATCCTAATAAAAAATCCTCATTTTTAGCATTTATTAAAGAGGCATTCATTAAAGAGGCAAAAGACAACTTTGCCCATAGCATTTGAGATATCGCTCCGAGTCAATTTCCATAAATTCATTAATCATCACCCAAGAGATCGTCTTCTTCAGCCGTCGATGGTTCAACATTTAATCTATGTCTTGTGTACGATCGATCCAGTTTCTTGAGACTATATAACCGAGACGATGATGATTTGATTGGGCTCGATGACGCCGCTGGGAAATTAGGTGATTCAATTTGATTTTTAGTTAGATGGATGGAGTGATCAATTGTATGCAAATTCATTCGATTCCTAAGAGGAACAATTGGTTTTTGATCGATTTCTCAGGCGTTGAACGTCGTCGTATATATGATGTGGTGAATATATTGGAGAGCATTGGGGTACATCTTTTCTCATTCATTTCATGCTGCCTCATTGATCTCGCTTGAGCTCATTCGACTCTACTGATCAGGTTGTGGCGAGAAAAGGGAAGAATCAATACTCGTGGAAAGATTTTGGAGAGGTTCCTCGCTCTCTAGATGAACTCAAGGTACTTGAAAAACACACACTATCTGATTTTGGACAATGCTTTTGAAACTAGTATTTGCTTTGTTTATCTTGTTTACAGGAAGAAGGAATCAGAGAGAGGTCTGGTATCTCAATTATCACCAACTCAGACAAGGCATATTCTATATTGTTGATTTTGATGATTTTAGTTGTGGTTAGGCTGAAAGTGTATGTGGTCGTTGGATATTTATTTGTGGTCATTAACAACCATTTCGTGCTCATCTTACTTCTTGTGATTCTTTGTACTAGGTCTCAAATGATGATGAAACAGAAGAATCTTTCAGTTTAACACCTGATGATGATTCATCACTCTCTAAAATGGGTAATCCTTGTTTAGAATTAACACTTTTAAAGCCTTTGAAATTCTACTAACACATTATAATATCGCATTTTTGTTCCTGCGATGGTTTATTTTTTGAAAGCCAACAAAATAAAACTTTATTTATTTTTAAATCGCTACCCATTATTTTAAAGTTAAATTCTCTACAACATTGATTTGAAGTACATTAACAACCTAAAGTTAAAGTTAGAGTTCTTACCTATCACATTTCTACCAGATCGAATAACTTCCACATGAGAATAATTGTGTGAGTGACACATCATCAAAAAATAAATAAATAAAATCTATCTCAAACTAATCGTTTAGACTTTTACATGTATTGTGAGTATAAACTTATCGTCATCTGTCTCTTGCTTATACACCTTAATTTAGATGTATATATGTATATATCTTTAAAGTTCATTTTGCTTATAAGGATAATTATTACATTTCGATGTATATATGTTTGAAAGATTGTTAATGACATGTGGTTCATTTCTCGCAATCTTTACTGTTTTTCTATGTGAGATTTTGAAGATTTTATTATATATCAACTGTGAGACTTTACAAACATTATTTTATTTTGAAATCTTTAAAATTCTAATTTATCCATTCAAAGTTTAACACTTTTAAAATCCTTCTACTAAAAATTCACACAATTTAACTTTGCCTCTTTTTATTTTTCTACAATGGTTTATTTTTTAAAATCCAACAAACTAAAACTTTACAAAGTCAAATTTTCTGCAACATTTTTTAAAAAATACATTAACAACTTAAAGTTAAAGTCCCTACCAATCACCTATGAATTTCCCGCTGAGAATCATTGTGAGAGTGACACATCAACAAATTTTTTTAAATCAAACTCAAACTAATGGCTTACATTTTTACCTGTATGAAGATTATAGGGAGAATTGTAAATAAATGATACTTTTTCTACACTCTTGTCCATCTACACCTTTAATTTTCTAGGCACAATTTTGACAAAATTACCCTTAAAATCATATATTTTCATATCTTATTTATTTTTAAAAATTGTTTTAATACCAAATTAATTCTTAAAAAGGAAAATAAATATATTTAAGGAAATAGAAATTTTCAATAATTCCAAAAACGTAAGAAAAAATATTTAGAAAATCTTTTTTTATTCTTTCTACGGATGGTAGAATACATATTGTACACTCTAGTTACGTTCTGCGAGTTTTAGAATACATATTCTGTCTAATCTATATATTCTGCGAATTGTAGAACGTGTATTCTACGGGTTCTAAGTGTTCTACGACGGCGTAGAATATATTTTCTGCCTAATCTAATGTTCTGCGAGTTTTAGAACGTGCCTTCTGCGGGAAATAAGAGAATCGTGATCTCCCCTTTTATCTCTGTTTCTCCACGCCGTCTTCTTCCCTTTCTTCTTTTTCACTTCTCTGCAAAGTATTATACATTTTTCAAACGTGTTCTGGTAAGTTTATCGAATTTGTTCTTTGCTTTACCACAAATTGATATGTGTGAATTCTTTTTTAAAAAGTTTTTATTTTATTTTTTTGTATCATAGATTAATATGCTAGAGATTTACGTGACGTGTGGTGTTTGGAGATCCTTTGGAAACAACGAATGGAGATTTATTGTTGATCATGAAAAACATGGTAGATTACTTACTTTGGAATCCACTAGTACTCTTGAAGAACTAAAGATGATGGTTTCCGAAAACTACGAAGTAGAAACGAGTACGGTTGATGTAGAATTCAGTTATCTACCTAGTGCTTTGGTTAGTAACTTAGAATCTACACCAGTTTTTATCTCGAACGATCGACAAGTGAAAAAATTGGTTGGGTATTTAAAAAAGAAGGCTCTTATACGATTATGTGTGATATTTAAATCCAGAGTTGAATAGCGAGGGAGCAAACTCAATATTGATTTAAATGAGGATCCACGTGATTCAAGTGATGGAGCTGATGAGAGTAATTTTAAAGAAAATTTGGCAGAATGTGTGAATGAGTCTAAACAGAAGGGTGATTTGAACATCAATCCCAAAGACGCAGAAGTTGGTGATGATGATGGGAAAAGTAGATCATCTACATGAATATAGTCGTCACATGACTTGTCTGCCTGTTAATATCAAAACAAATCGCACAATAAATAGTAGAATCATGCATAACACAAATCAGAATTACTGAACAATTTAAAAAGTACAAATATTTAACCAAAATTATATTTAAACAAATTAAAACAAGAATTTCTGTCGTGGGACTAAAATCAGTTTAGGGGTTTGTGAATTATTTATGACACAAATTATATTTAAACAAATTAAAAGGGTAAACTTGGATTTTTATTAATATAAAGATTAAGTCACCAAGAATGATTTGGATAGGTATAGATGGACAAAAATATAGAAAAAGTATCATTTATTTCCAATTCTCCCAAGATTATATACATTAAATGCATTAAAAATCTCAACTCAACTATCTTTATCCATCTCTTACTTTACAAAAGAGTATCCTCAAATTCATCTTATCTTAACTTAACCTTTAAAAAAAAAAACTTGTTACCCATGATTTATTTATTTTTATTATATTTTTTACGGCCAGCTACCCATGATCTTAAAGTCAAATTCTCTACAACATTTTTTTGAAGTACATTAACAACCTAAAGTTAAAATTTCTACCAATCACCTCTCTATCAAATCGAGGAACTTACAACTAAGAATAATTGTGGGAGTAACACATACAAAAAAACATAAATCAAGTTTAAACTAATCGCTTATACTTCTATCATGATTATACATTAGCACTGTTCAAAATCTCAAATCAACTATTATCGTCCGTCTTATGTTTATACTCGGGTTTATACACAAACTTAATCTTATCAATTTTTTTTATTTTTAATATAATATCTAAATCATTCCTTTATGGCTATCTTTAATGTTTTTTTCGTGTGAGACTTTGAAGGGTTTCATTTTATCTTTATGTCAACTGTAAGACTTTAAAGACTCTTACTTTATTTAAAACTAGTGTGTGATCCGCGCTACGCGCGGACGTGAACACAATTTTGTTTTTAAAAAATTTGGTATAATATTATTTTAGTTTTATTAGTATGATTGTTAATGGATTTGTCTCTATTAGCTTAAGAAATGTAGATTGTTTATTTTTAAGTTTTTTTTTCCCTTCTTAATTTTATGCTTATTTATGTATTTGTTTAGTGAGTGATCCACAATTTCAATTTTTTTTTTCTTTGGTTGACTATTTATTCAATTAGTTGGTTTTTAAAAGTTAAGATTTGTCATTTTAAAATGTAGGAAATCGTATATTTTTTTAACCCAACTGAATACTAATAAAATAAATACTTCGAAATAGGGTTAGTTTTGTATACTCCGAAAGTTACTTCGAATACTAATAAAAGGAAAGTTAGTTTTGTGAATTTAGAATTCTCCGAACTTTAAAAAAAAAAAAAACTTCGAAATAAGTCACTGTATTTTTATCTATTTTTATCTAAAACCGAATACTAATAAAATGTTCATAATTTACTATTATTCATCTTCGATGATCCATTGTTGGTGATTACAAAATGAATCTAACTTTATTTGAAAAATGATTTAATTTCTATCACTAATTTACTATCAAAATCATCGTAGATGTATAGATTAATGAGAACATTTTAGATAATATGGGCCGATTTGAAAAAATATAAGAAATATGGGGTCGAACGTCGATTCAAACATTTAGAGAGAGAGAGAGAGTGAGTTCTTGTGAATAGGATTATCATGTAAAAAAACATTACCCACTGCTCTAAAACCCTCGTCTTCTCCGATATCTTCCCCCATCGCCGGTGAGATTTCACTTTCAATTTCAATCAGAAAGGGTGTGATCCGCGCGGACGTGGTAAACAATTTTTTTAATCTAATGGTATTTTATTTTATTTGATCTCGTAGTTAATTTAATTATCTCTATCAGCTTAAGATCTGTGTATTTGTTTTATTTTTTTAATTTATGATCATCTATGTGTTTATTTATTCGATGGTACACATTTTTACCTCTTTTTCCTTTGGTGATCAATTTTATGCAATTAGTTGAGTTTTTTAAAAGTAAGATATTTACATTTTAAAATCAAACAAATTTAATAATTTTTTTGTTTTGTTTCATGTGAAGTTATTATTTTTCGAGTGTTTCATGTATGATTTTAACCCTATTTATGTGTGCAATATGTTTGTGATTCCTAAATTTATTTTTCTTTTATTTTTGTTGAAAATGATTTCCATATATAACTGATTGTTTGAAATCACAACATTTGTTTGATTTTATTTAGAAAAAATATAATCCATAATTTATAAACACTAAATTCTATAGTTTTTCTAAACTATATAAATAAACGGATAAAAGTAAATTATTAAATTGAAATTTGTTTAGATTAATTCAATATAATCTATCTTCTATTAAGTAAATGTCTTTTCAAATTCTAGGAAAAATTATTGTATTAATGGATGGTAATTATTATGAGAATTAAAATATATTTACATCACATGATATATATTTTGCATATACAAAGCTTTTATTCATTTTTTTATTTTTTTTGTTAAAAATAATATCACCAAACACAACGATCTTAAATTTTCAAACTTATATTTTCGTGTAAATACTTTTAATATGTTTCTTAATTTTTTTGGCTCTTACTCTCTTTTTCATAGTTATGTATAATTGCAATTATTATGTTAAGTATACCTTAATTTTATTTATTTGTCTCTTTATTAGATGTAAAAGCTGCCAACTTATATTTTGCTTTATGAATTTAGTTACATATTTAACTTATTTGTTTAATTGTTAGGACTTGTTTGATATTTTACTTTTAATATGTTTCTTAATTTTGGTGGCTCTTATTCTCTTTTTCATAGTTATGTATAATTGCAATTATTATGTTAAGTATACCTTAATTTTATTTATTTGTCTCTTTATTAGATGTAAAACTTGCCAATTTATATTTTGCTTTATGAATTTAGTTACATATTTAACTTATTTGTTTAATTGTTAGGATTTGTTTGATATTTTAGTTTTTTATAATATTTGCGATACAACTTAACCTAATTAAATATTTATAAAAGTTAAAATATATTATGATAACCAAATTTATTAAACATGTTATTATTTCAAAGAACTATATTCATATAAGATTATTATTTTCTGGTTTTATTTAGAATATGAGTAATACCTTTTCAAATTCTTTTCATAATGTTTAAACCAAATTTATAATTAATATATGTATTTAGTATGTGTATTAAATTTTTAGGATGCTGAGATGGCAGCATGAGAAGAGAGAAAAAATTTCTTTATATATATAGATGCGATACAACTTAACCCAATTAAATATTTATAAAAGTTGAAATATATTATGATAATCAAATTTATTAAACATGTTATTATTTCAAAGAACTATATTCATATAAGTTTATTATTTTCTGGTTTTATTTAGAATATGAATAATACCTTTTCAATTTTCTTTCATAATGTTAAAACCAAATTTATAATTAATAATATGTATTTAGTATGTGTATNTATCTTTATGTCAACTGTAAGACTTTAAAGACTCTTACTTTATTTAAAATATTTAAAGTTCTAATTTATCCAATCAAGATTTCACACATTTAAATTCTACTAATACTCTTAAATATTACTTATTTTAAAGTCAAATTCTCCATAATATTTTTAAATAGAGTTTATGCTCAAATTACATCTTATCGGTCCTGCAATAACTCATAAACAATTTTACAATAACTCTTTGTTTCAGCATTTACACTCTACTTGATTTCCCATGATTGTGATACAACCGGCATACTTTCAACATCCACTTATTAATAGGGATTTCATATGAACAATACAATCTGAAAGGACATTCTTCACCACAACAAATAACAACAATCATGTTTGTTTCAGATTTAGTCATCTTCACATCATATTAAGTCTTGAGAGCATCAGCAATGAGACACCCTCCATTAAAAAAAAGAAAAAAAAAATCAAAAGTGAAGAGAGATGGTGTCTCAAATGAGACACCCAAATTTTTTTTTTTTGAGACACCCTTCTCATATGTGTCATATTGTGATTGGTCCAACTTTTTTAAAAAAAATATTTTATTATCTAACTGAAAAAATATAAATAATAATAATATTTTTATTTTGAAACACCCTCAAAATGTCTCATGGATGCTGATGCTCTGAGTAAGTACCGCAAGAGCTGATCCTTAAACTCTAATCCACTATTAAACTTCTGAAAAACCAGATATAAGACTCTTTATCCAAAGCTCCATGAAACTATGCTTTTTTATTTTATTTTGATATGCCCATTGCTCCCATTTAGGGATGGCATATGGTTATTCGGTTTGGTTCGGTTATTTTGGTTTTCGGTTACGTTCGGTTATGTTTTTTACTATCCATTCGGTTAGTAACAGTTTTCGGTTCGGTTTCGGTTTGGTTACCATTCGGTTCGGTTCGGTATGGTTATCAAAATTAATAACCGCTTGGTAACCGAAATCTTTCGGTTATTTTCGGTTAACCGAATGGTTTCGGTTATTTTCGGTTAGTTTCGGTTATTTCGGTTAAGTTTCGGTTAAATTTCAAAATATTTCGGTTACATTTCGAAATGTTTCGGTTATTTCGGTTATTTCGGTTCGGTTATTTCGGTTAATTAGGGAAAATAAACATAATTTTTTTTTTTTGATATCCATGGATACCCATTGGTAATCGATTAATAACCATTCGGTTATCATAACCAATGGATATCAAAAATAAAAACCATTCGGTTATTGTGAAGTAACCATAACCTAACCGAACCATTAATTTCGGTTCGGTTCGGTTCGGTTTCATTCGGTTCGGTTATTATGCCCAGGACTACTCCCATTCTTCATCAGATTATAAAGGTGTATTTGGCTAATCTTTATAACATAAACCAACTTCTCGCTCACTTTCTTCTGCTTCCCTTCCTACTTCTTCTTGTTCTTCACTATTAAAGTAGGTTTTATTTTCTGGTATTACTTTCGTCTCTTCATTAAACAGATCCGTAAACCTTTCATCATTGACACCATATCCTGCATCTAAGATGACCACATCTCCTTCATCAGTCATATTCAACACATGAGCATCTCTTTGAACATCCTCATATCTTTGAACAACCTCATCTCTTTCCTTTTTTTTGTACCAAATGATCCTAATTAATGTTGTAATATTTGCATCACACCTAACGAATTCTTCAAACTTCTACCATGTCATCTCAGACAGTTTTCATTCAACGATTTTACGAACCCAATTTCCCAATATACTTGTAATATTCATTTTTCTTTCTCATAGTCCCACCAAAATGGAGATTGAGTTTTACTGTCGCATCGTCAGTGTAGAAAGAGAAAATAAGGTTAAAAATCCGACACAACTTCAAATTCTAGAAAACTCGAAATATGAAAACACTACTTCTTATATTAAAATCCTAAAAATTCTACTAAAAATTCACACAGTCTAAATTCATTTTTTTTCTTCTAACGATGGTTTAATTTTTAAAAGCCAACAAAATAAGACATTTTTTTTTAAATCACTAATCATTATTTTAAAGTCAAATTCTCTACAACTTTTTTAAATGTATATTACCAACCTAAAGCTAAAGTCCCTACTAACCACCTCTCAATGAGATCGAGGAACCTCAAGTTGAATAATTGTGGGAGTGACACATCAACAAAAGTTTTTAAATCAAGCTCAGACTAATCGTTTTACTTTTACTCGTATGGTGAATATACATTAGAACCGTTCAAAATTTCAATTCAACTATCATTAATTCGTCATTAGTCTCTTGATTACTTTATGAACCACAAAGTTATTTGACTTATTCGTAAGAATAATTGTGGGAGTGACACATGAAAAAAAAAAAGCAAGCTCAACTAATCGCTTAGACTTCTATCGTGATTATACATTAGAAATGTTCAAAATTTCAAATCAACTATCATCGTTTGTCTCATGCTTATACTCGGGTTTATACTCAAACTCAATCTTGTCAATTTTTTTTAATTTTTAATCTAATATCTAAATCGTTCCTTTATGGCTATCTTTACTAGGTTTTTTCGTGTGAGACTTTGAAGGGATTTATTTTATTTCAACTGTGAGACTTTTATTTTATTTTAAAATATTTAAAGTTCTAATTTATCCACTCAAAGTTTAACACTTTTAAAACCCTTGAAATTCTACTAACATTCTTAAATATCACTACCCATTATTTTGAAGTCAAATTCTCCATAGTATTTTTAAGTAGAGTTTATACTCAAATTCCATTTTATCAGTCTTGCTATAACTCCTAAAAAATCTTGCAATAACTCCTTGATTCAGCATTGCATGGCACTCTACTTGATTTCCCATTATTGTGATACAATCGACAAACTTTCACCATCCACTTATTAATAAGGATCTCATAAGGACACTACACTCTGAAAGGACAATCTTCACCGCAACAAATAACAACAATCATGTTTGCTTTATATTTAGCCATCTTCACATCATATTGAGTCTTGAGTGAGTACTGCAAGGGCAGGTTCTTAAACTCTAACTCACTATTGAACTTTTGAAACAACCAGATATAAGACTCTTTATCCAAAGCTCCATGAAACTATGCTTTACTTTTTGATTTTTTTTATTTGCCCATTTCTCCTATTCCCCAAAGACTCTAATGGTGTATTTGGCTACTCTTTATCACCTAAACTAAATTCCCGCTTACTTTCTTCTGTTTCCCTTTCTATTTCTTGTTGTTGTTCACTATTAAAGTATGTTTTCTTTTCTGGTCTACCCTCGTCCTTTCATTAAGCAGGTCCTTAAACCTTTCATCATTAACACCATCTCGTGCATCTAAGATGACATCATCTCCTTCATTAGCCCTATTCAACACATGAACATCTCTTCGAACATCTCTTTGAACATCTCTTTGAACATCTTCATCTCTTTGAACGACCTCATTTCTTTCCTGCTTCTTTGTAAGAAATGATCCTTATTAATGTCGTAATCTTTGCATCACACCTAACGAATTCTTCAAACTTCTCCCATGTCATCTCAGAAAGTTTCCATTCAGCGGTCTTATAACCCAATTTCCAATATCCTTGTAATCTTCATTTTTCTATCTCATAGTCCCCCCAAATTGGATATTGAGTTTTACTATCGCATTGTCAATGTACAAAGAGCAAATAAGGTTAAAATTTTGGCACTACTTTAAAAATCTAGAAAACTCGAAATATGAAAAACACTATTTCTTATATTAAAATCTTTAAAATTCTAATAAAAGTTCACATACGTATTTGCTAATAAAAATTCTTAAATACGAAATACTAAACGTAATTCATTGATAACTAAACGGGATTATAATTTAGAATCTAACTATACGTGTCATAATTAAGCATATTATCAATTTTAGAATATAAATCTTTTATTTTTTACATATGTATCACGCGGAACCTAATCTAGTTACATATAATAATGAATATGAGTCAGCTTAAGCCGTAAGATTAGCGGTATTTGGTTAAGATTTGTAAATTTTAATTAAGACTTTGAGATAAAAACGAATATTAGCATATCATGTACATTTTTTTTTTTTTTTTTGTTCTAAGCATATCATGTACATTAAGTTAGTCGGAATAGGTGGATTGTTAGTTTAGGGAATATCTTCAAAATATCAATGATTTTCATATACATAAAATTATGTATTAAATGTATTTTGAAATTAATTATGGATGATATTTAATTAAAATATTTATTATTTTCTCTATATACGGTAAACTAACAAGAAGTAATCGATGGCAAGACACAGATTGTGTAAGCAAACTCTTCTGATCTTCTCTACACAACTTTGTGTAAGACCAAAAATTCGCACAATAAGAGGATTTGATTTAATCACGATTACATAAATAAACAGTAAGGAAACAGGAGATTCATAAAACGATAAAACATAACACTACAAGAAAACAGCTGATTTCCGACAGAATTATTCTGTCGGTTCTAGCTCGTCGGAAAACAACTTCCGTCGGAAATCCGTGGGAAATTTCCCACGGATTTACGACGGATATTTTCCGACGGATTTCCGACGGCCTTTAGTCGTCGGAATTATTTCCGACGGTATTCCGACGCCCTTAATTCCGACGGAATCTCGACGGATATTTGATCGGAAAAGTTCCGTCGGCTTTCCGACGGCCATTTTTTCCGACAGATCTTTGTCGGAAAACCAGTTGAGATTCCGTCGGAAATCCATAGGAACTTTCCGACAGAATTCCCACGGAGTGTTTCCGACGGATTTCCGACATACTCTTTCAATCGAGAATACGTCGGAAATCCGTGGGAAATTTCCGACGGAGTGACGTCGGTATCGAAGCTTCAGGGGATTGTACCGACGTCACTGCTCGGTGCAACTGATCGGTGCTGCCACAGGAAGAAACCCGGGGGAAAAAGTCCTTAATACCGAGCAACGATACCGAGGAGTGACCTCGGTATCCATTGAAGATCACCATACAACATCTCCTCAATACAGACGCCACTGCTCGGTGCTCCTCGTCGGTGCACTAACCCAGGCTCAATACCGAGGTGTTACACCGAGCAGTGACCTCGGTATTGGCCAAACCAGAACTCTTTATCCATTTAAACCGGGTCGATCCGGTTCGTCACTATTCACTATTTAAGCCCAAAAACCTAATTTGGAGGGGCTAAGTCTTTTCTTAAGCAAAAAAACTCTCTCTAAGAGTGATGAGGACATCGACTCTAAAGCCGATCCTAAGGAGATGCCCATCGTCCAAGAAGGTCCCATGACACGTTCCAAGGCTAAACAGCTCAAAAGGAGGTTTGGGACAGCCATACAAGCTTTCATCAACTCACTAAAACCAGACGATCCATTTCAAGAAGTAGCCGAGACAAAATCAGTTTTAGCCGAGAGAGCTTGGGCGGACTCAGTTTTAGCCGAGAGATCATGTGCTGGACCAGTTTTAGCCGAGAGATCACATGCTGTGGGAAAATCAGTTTTAGCCGAGACGATTTTCCCCAACGAAAAGTTAGCCGATGAAAACCAACCCGCAGCAGTTTTAGCCGAAGCAGCTTTAGCCAAAGCAAAAGAGCCAATTCCAGACGATGATCCAAACGATCCGATCATCACTGAGGGAGGTAAGTTTCCTCGTCAAAGTGGCCATTTTAAGACTAACAGGTCAGGTGATTTTTGTCCTAGAACCACGGAACCAGTTCTAGCCGAGAGACCTTATGCGAAGGTAGTTTTAGCCGAGAGAAAGGATCCAACTCTACATGATAGTCCAAATTATCCAATCAGCACTAAAGGAGGTAAGTTCTCTCGTCCAATTACATCTGTTAGGACTAACAGGACACGTAGTTTCCCTCTTAGAGATGCAGAACAATCAGTTGCTTCACTCACAAGACACTTAGCCGAGGAGAACCAAAAAGGAGCTGAAGAAGAGATTGAAGCTGAGGGATTGCAAGAACTTGAAGATGATGGCTTCTCTGTTCAAGAAGACCTTCTGGAAGACTTCACCAAGCTGCTACACGTCCAGGACACACCAGAACCAAAGTCACCCTCAAAAGCGCCTCATGCACCGCATTGGACCCCTTTACATCAATGTAAGTTGTTTACATTATATACTGTTCTTGCAGGTGTTCCAAGCACCAACAACGACTAAGAGCAGCATCAAAATCAACCTAAGTCTTTAGTTTAGATCGCGCGGCCAAATTTTCCTTTTCTTGTTTTAATGAAACGATGAGTATTTGTTTTAGAGTCTTTTGTTTCGTGTTGTTTTGTTTCAAACGTCCTGTTGTTTTTGAGTCTTTCATATCGTTTTGAGTCGAACCCTAGAAGGTTCCAGCTGATGGACTATTAATAAAGTCCCACACGCAGCTTTGTAGACACAACTTTTACCCTAGATCAATAAAGAGCCGCACTTTCTTCTAAGTGTTCTAGAGAAGCGATTTCTCAAACTGTTCTTGTTCTTGCTCGTGTGATTCGATCAAGACCAAGTCCTTGCACCGTATCAGAGAGTAACCTCCCCTATGTGTCGTGTATTCACTTCACCATCATCTCATCCTTAGACTCCACACGAGAGAAGCGACCGCCATCGTGTCAAGTCACCTTCATCTTCGATCATCCTTCCGGCTAAAGGAGAGGGCGACCGCCTGTCTTTA
>PKML01060581.1:50789-62285 GCA_002933935.1 Eutrema yunnanense
CTTATGTTCCTAACCTAAGATATTTGTTGTTTTGGGCATATCTTTGGTTGATCTTGTTATGATTCTTAATGCTTGCTAGTTGTTAATCCACAAATGATGATTTGCTAATGGACTTGATAATTAACATAGTGATTAGTTGCTTGAAAGAGAATTAATCTAGATTAGAGATCTATTGCCTAGGAATTAGCTTCTTGAGTAAATGAACACCACTAATTGGACTTGGATCACCTTATATCATTAACCTCATCTCTAGTTCCGCTTTTGTTATTTGGATTACAAATCGTTTAGTTATTGCTTCGCTTAATTTGAACTTGAATACTTAATCACCAATTACCTTATTTAGCTTAAATTACTTATGAACCTTGCATTCTTAGTGTTTAGAATAATCCCGATTATGGATTGATAACCTCCTTACTACATCGTATTGGGGATATTGATACCTCATAGAGACTAAAAAGTCATGTATCACATAACGAAAATATAAACAAAAACCGTTAAACGTATTCCAGAAAAGTACAAATTTGCCAAAATTTTCAAAATTCCTGAAAATTTTCAAAAAGTTCAAAATTCCCGAAAAATTCCCAAAGTTCTCAAAAATTCCGAAAAAATTCAAAATTCTCGCGAAAAATCGAAAAAATATTTTAAAATTCAGAAAATATTTTAAAATTCCGTAAAACATTATAAATATTTGATATATGTTTATAATTAGTAAAAATTATAAAACAATTTTAATAAATTCCAAAAACGTTTATATGCACACAAAAACGTTTTTATAATTTTTAGATTTACACAAAAACGTTTTTTATTTTATAAATACCAAAAAACAATTTCCAAAATTAGCAATAACAATTTATCAATCTAAAAACAAATTTATAAATTACTAAATCTAAAATTATAATTATTAATCTAACAAATTAACAATTTCATTCCACAATACTAATCTAACAAATTCACAAATTCCCAATACTAATCTTATCTAACAAAAACAAAACAATTTCATTAAATCCATCGTCTCCGGCGCCGATCTCTTCTTCAGACACCTCTAGACCGTAAGTCTCTTCCTCTCTTCATCTTCATCTTCTCTAGAGATCGACGGCGAGAAGAGAGAGAGAGAAAAGAGAAAAATGAAAAAAAATCTGTCGTTTGTTCTGGGTTTATACGGATTTCCGACGGACATATCCGTCGGAAATTCGTGGGTTTTCTAAAAAAATTGGGGTTATGGCTGTTAAACTACCCGCGTGTCGAAAAAATTAGATCCGTCGGAAATCCGTGGGAAATCCGTGGAAAATTTCCTACGGATTTCCGACGGATCTGGAAATATACTATATATTGCGTGCATGTGTTTCTATTGGCCAGTCAACAGACACGTGTTACCCGTATCCGTAGGAAATTTCACACGGATTTCCGATGGAATTAGGGTAAAATTGGGGTTTAGGGTTTAGGGTATTGTGATATGATTTAACAACACCTAATCCACATGTCTCATTAAAAAAATAGTAAATCCATCAATGTTTAGAACACAATTTTTTAGTTTAAAACTTTAACAACTTCAAAACCTATACATTTTACATAAATCAACAATAACCCATACTATATACATCATAGAAGTGTTCCTATACAATTCATACAAAAAAAACTAAACCCTAAACCATTTTTTTGCTAATCCGTCGGAAATCCGTGGGAAATTTCCCACGGATTTCCGACGGAATCAGTTTTAGCCGAGGGATGGTTTACCCGGGTAAGGTTTTCTCGGCTAAAACCTTTGCCGTGTACCTTTCCTCCGGCTAAAACCGTGTCCGTCGGAAATCCGTAGGAAATTTCCCACGGACACAGTTTTAGCCGAAGGAAGTGTACACGGGTAAGGTTTTAGCCGAGAAAACCTTACCCGTGTACATTTCCTTCGGCTAAAACCGTATCCGTCGGAAATCCGTGGGAAATTTCCCACGAATTTCCGACGGACACAGTTTTAGCCGAAGGAAGTTTACCCGGGTAAGGTTTTAGCCGAGAAAACCTTACTCGTGTACATTTCCTTCGGCTAAAACTTTGCAATTTTTTTTGGTTTTTCATTTTCGGATTTGTTACACAACTCAAATGTATTATACATAATACATAACTTAAATATTATACATTTCTAGTTTAAACACAAGTACATATTGTACAATGCAAAGTTTATAATTAAAACTACTCCGATTCGGACTCATCATCCGATTCTCCTGAATCGGGGGGTTCATAAAATTCGTCAAATTCTTCCTCTGAATCCTCAAATAACCGATCATCAATGTGAAATCAACGACTAGGTCGATCTCAAGGGAATGCTCGATTGAACCCAAACCTACGGAGCTTTGTTGGAGGGGTTCATGATCGGACATCCCATGAACTCTACCTCTCGGGTTAATCGATGTCACTGTAACCCACGGGTCTTTCTTGTTTGTCACTCGAGGATATGGAATATAGCATGCCTACACAATGTAATAAAGTCATATAAAAATTTATACACTGTAATGCAAAAATATATACAATGTAATAAATTCATATTAACATAAAAGATTAAAACTAACCTGGTCTGCTTGTGAAGCAAGTACGAATAGCTCGTATTTCTGGAGTCGTCTTTTGCTATGTAATGATGTAACACCAAATTGGTCGTGTCACACACCGCTTCTTACTAATGGGTCGTTCCAGTCGCATAAAAATGCAACGCATCTCAAACCGAGCATTCCCGGGTACTGAACATCAAAAATCTCACGTACGACACCATAGTATACAAGATCACCGGACTGAGTAGATACACCGTAATCTGAAGTTGTCGCACTCCTATCATCCCGAAGAATCTTAAAAGCGTACCCCCGTGTGCTATACATAACATGTGACTGCACGGTTGCTAGTGGAAAGCGCGAAATTTCTTCTAACCATGTGGGAAAGCTTTGTCCGTTAGCCTTCTCTGTCGTCACCTGCACAAAAAAATTGAAAAATAAGTAAAATAAACCATTCATTATATATTAAAGTTTTAACAAGGCAATTAAAACACTTACATATTCTCTTAATCAACGTCCGAACTCTTCCTGTTTGAGCTCGATTATCTCGTCCTCTGTTTTGTTCGGAAATGCAAAACGTTGATAAGCCATATACAAGCTGTGACATTGAAGCGATCATCACGTTAATAAATATATACAAGGAAGGACCTAATAAGTAATTAATAATATGGTTCAATATAATACCTCTCATATTCTTCAATTCCCTCGCAGTTTGTGAGAATATACATATGCAAATGCTCTCGCTCCTGTGATGAAAGTCTTCGCTTCTTGCCTTTCCCTCTAAGTCGTCCAATCTCTAAGAATATATGAGGAACATCGACAGGATAAAAAGGTAGTACGCCTCTGTCATCATGTCGAGCTGCTCTACGACTCTTTGTTTTGACTTGTGATGGAAAGTAGAACTCAGCAAAATGTGAGGTTTCTTCATTGATGCTCTGTGCGACAATAGAACCCTCCACTCTGCTCAAATTTTTCACCTTCTTCTTTAGATGAAACATATACCGTTCGAAAAGATACATCCAACGGTACTGAACCGGGCCCCCAAGCTCTGCTTCTCGAGGGAGATGAATTGTCAGATGTTCCATAACATCAAAAATGAAGGCGGAAATATCTTCTCCAAATTGCAAAGGATTACAGGTATATTATCCGCAAGATTGCGGATACCGTCTGATGTAAGAGAGCGAGAACATATATCTCGGAAAAATACACCAATCCCTGCAAAATATGGATAAGAAATAAATAATAAGAACACAACTATGTAAAGTATTAACAAACTATTTTAAATATTGTACCTGAAATTGCTTCGTGGACATTACGTAGTAGAAGACAAGCAAAGGCAAATGGAAGGAGGCGCTGCATCACCACATGGCAATCATGACTCTTCATCCCAGTAAACTTTCCGTCTGCATGATCAACGCAGTTCCGAAGGTTAGATGCGTATCTGTCCGGGAATCTAACACTTTCGGCAATCCAGTAAAAAAACTCGGCCTTTGAAGGTTCATCCAATCGAAAAGCCGGGACCGGAGGCTTCCCGTTCCCTGTCACATGTAGTGCTCTACGTGAACAAATGTCTGGCAAGTCCAATCTAGACATCAGATTGTCTTTCGTCTTTCCTTGGACATTGAGAACGGTGTTCATAATGTTGTCAAACAAATTCTTCTCAATGTGCATGACATCCAGATTATGCCTCAAAAGATGGTCCTTCCAATAAGGCAAATCCCAGAAAATACTCCTCATGTGCCAATTATGTAGGTTGCCACAACCATCAACAGGACAATGCCCGTTACCACCACAATCAACGGTCCTCTCTGCACCAAAATCTCTGAACTGAGTCAACAAATACTCTCTATCTAACTCAGGAGGTGGACCATCGAATACTTTCTGGTTCTTCCCAAACAATGTGGTGCTACGACGATAAGGATGATCACTAGGTAGGAATCGCCTATGACAATCAAACCAAGATGTTTTGCGTCCGTGCTTCAATTGGAACGCATCAGTGTTATCTTGACAGTACGGGCATGATAACATGCCATATGCTGGAAAATCGCTAATGGTCCACATAAGTACCGACCGCATGATGAAATTCTAGTGACAAGAAACATCAAACGCCTCAACACCTTGGTCCCATAACATTCGCAACTCATAAATCAATTGCTGCAGAAACACATCAAGTGATCTCTTCGGATGCTCTGGTCCAGGAACGAGAATGCTAAGGAACAAGAACTCCCTTCGCATGCACAAAGATGGCGGTAAATTGTAAGGTGTTACAATTACTGGCCACAAAGAATATTGTCTGCCGTGCTTCCCAAAAGGGTTGAAACCATCAGTACATAATCCAAGGTATACGTTCCTCGCCTCAGACGCAAAGCTGGGATACATTGATAGAAAATGTTTCCATGCTACTGCGTCTGACGGATGGGCGATTTCTTCATCTGTTGTATGCTATGCATGCCATCTCATTGCTCCCGCTGTGCGTTCTGACTGATATAACCTCTTCAATCTCTGTGTTAACGGCAAATACCACATCCGTTTATATGGCACTGACACTGTTCCGCCTGTTTCCTTATACCGAGGTTTGCGACAAAAACGACATGCCGAACGGTCAGCGTCCTCTCTCCAGTAGAGCATACAGTTGTCGATGCATACGTCTATCATCTGATACGGCAATCCTAGACCTTGAACAAGTTTCTGTATCTCATAGTATGATGCCGGTGCAAGATTATCTTCTGGCAAAATGTCTTTCACAAAATCAGCGATTGCATCCACGCACTCCTCACTCAAATTGAAATTCGTCTTCATACCCATCATCCTAGTTGCAGTTGATAAAGGGGAATGCCTATCTCTACACCCATCATATAATGGATGTTTAGCAGCGTCTAACATATCAAAGAATCTCCGAGATTCTAAGTTAGGTGTTTCTCCTCTATCTCCATACTCAGCAACCGATGGTATACTTTCACGAAATGCATCGTTCACCATCTGAACATGACCTACAGTACTTTCTACTTCAATTGCAGGTTCTTCTAAGTTAGCGTTATCCCCAATATAATGTTCACTAGTACTAGCATAATTATCCACCATTGTATCATTTTCTCCGTGATAATATCAAATCTTGTAACCCGGCATAAACCCATGACAATACAAGTGTGACCATACTTCATCTATCACAATTAATCTACGATTCCCACATTTCGTACAAGGACAGTAGATTTTACCGGTTTTTTGCGCTTTCCTCTGCGTACTCACAAATGCCATGAATTCCTGCAGACCTACTTTGAATTCCTCCGTAACTAGGCCCGTCTCCGGAATTTGATGAGGCTTGTCCATCCATGATCGGAAATAATTATAAGGATCTGAAGAAGATATTTTAGTAAGGAATTAGATAAGAGATGTTTTTTTGTTGTCGTGATTGTAAATGAGGAGTGGATACGTTTTTATAGGGATTTTTTTTTGCGTTTTCCGACGGTTTAAAGTAGATATTATTGATGTCGGCAAAAATGTCGGCAATGATGTCGGCAGTCCATCAACCGTCGGAAATCCTTCGGAAGTCTGTCGGAATATGTCCGACGGATCACTTCCGTCGGAAATCCGTAGGTAATTTCCGAAGGACTTCCGACGGAACGGCGACGATGTCGGCAACGATGTCGGCAGTCCATTAGCCGTCGGAATTCTGTCAGAATCTGTCCGACGGATAATTTATGTCAGAAATCCGTAGGTAATTTCCGACGGATTTCCGACGGAAATTATTTTCAAATTAGCCGTCAGAAATCCGTCGGAATTCTGTCGAAATATGTCCTATGGATTTCCGACGGAAATTATTTTCAAACTCCCGTCGGAAATCCGTTGGAAATTTCCGACGGATTGATGGCCGTCGGAAATTTCCGTCAGAAATCGCCCTGTTTTTTTGTAGTGTTCATTTTTCAAGAAAGTATCATTTTTCATCATTTGTTCATTTAGGAAGTCTTTCCGAAATACGTTATATATGTTCATAAATACGATTCATTTTCAAGATGATCCTTTCATTACCAAGGTTTGCACTTTCATTTTCAAGAAATGATCATTTCATATATGTATATACATATCGATGTGTATTTTTATATTACTTCTATATCCAACAACGAGCAATTTGCACAGATTTGTTGTCTCTACAAAATCACCTTTGCTCGGTCCAGGTCGCAGTTTCAGTCTGCATATGTTACTTCAGCTTCTATGTCTACGACTGTTGTTGAGAAACCCTTTCCTACACAATCAAAAACTTACCTCACCATTGGATTCAAAAGAGATACCGGTACAATATTTGCGCAGAGGTAAAACATGAATTTGGACAAGTAAGAAAGAACCTTTCTTAGGTGCAGAAGAAAACCCATTTAGGTCTTGTTCAAAATCAATGGTTTGGTTGGAGAATTTCACTGGTTCCATAACAAACTTATCATCCACCACTGCATAGTAAAAAGAAAGAAACACAATGCTAAGGCTGCGGAAAAGAGATTTGCTTTGATAAATCGAAAGGTGAAGGATTCATCTTTTTACCCGAGAATGGCTGAGTGCAGAAAGGGCAAAGTTGTATTTCATCGTTCAACGATGACCAGCAGCGATTTCGATAATTAGTCAGCAGATTTGGGCAAAAAACAACCCGATGGATTTTGATTCTTGTTATATCCTTACTTGAATATCTGAAACTCGTTTCCGCAATTCGGACACTGCACAAAGCGTAAAGAGATATGAAAAATCGCAAGGTAGCTACATAGAACACAATCTTGAAGGATTTAACTCAAACAAAAGTAAATGATCGTCCACAGTTATGATGCTGGGAAGTTCTGGAGATGATGTCTTAAGCCAAAGCGAAAAGAAGACTTACACTGCTTTGGACAATATCTCGTTGTGCCCACCATAGAAAAGCTCCCAGCCCCAAAATTGGAACAATCACCACAATCAGCTGCAGATTGTAAGAATTTCGGTTAATCAAAAGGCAAATTGCCAAAAATACACAGTACAATTAGATAAGCAGAGAGGATTGATAGATGAGAGGGTAATCACCCAGACGAACACAAATTCTAAATGTGTAGAAACCATCAAAATTGGATCTTTTTGGGTAGAAATCTATCGAAATATTTTTCTTAGTTGCGTAAAAAAGGTATGAAATTTGGTGATTCTTAAGTCCCGGAAAGAATAGAAGAAAAGAATGAATGAAGAAAACAAAAAAAAAAAACTTACCGAAGACAAGTTCATCGGAGGAGACAACGGAGAAGCAAGTGAAGAGATTGAGGAAGAGAAGCAGGGAAATGAAAATTGAAAACGAAGATGCACCGACTATTCTTGATGTAAATCTTATCCGCCACAACTAATCAGCCAATGACCCGCCTCAAGCCCCGAATTCATCATCCTGTAAAACGTTGTTGGTGTCCATAGACGACGACTTTAGAGACCGGATTATTGATTGACTTAGGCATGACCAAATCTGAAAATCTCGAATCGGAAAAAGAAATCTCGTGAGAAAGACGAGAAATTGAACTAGTCCGATGATCAAAGACAGAAATCCGGCGACAGAATATAGGGATCGAAGTCCCGGAGAAAAGGGAAAACGCTCGGCCTCAACGAGAGTGAAGATAGATTTGCAATGTAGCTTTTCTTTTTGATAGTGTGGTTTATTAACAAAGAGGGCATAGTTGAGTCTTTTTCTCTTTTAATGAATTCTAGTTTTGTGACTTTCATTTTTGGATGCTAAATTATTGAATTTTTAGTTTTTGGGTGCTATTTTGTAGAATTGCCCAATAATATATTAATATCATAATTTCTTTTGTGGATAATCCTTATCTAATTCTTTCCATGTTAACTTATTCATATTTATAAAATTTTGTTATTAACTTATTTATGTGGTATTAACGAAACCCGCCATTATAGTAAACAAACTGATTTGATTTTATTAAACTTCTAAAACGAAAATATATTGCTATTTAATGATACTAGGGATTGACCTCCGCGCTTCGTGCGAGCTTATTTTACATTCTTTTTTTTGTCATCGGTTTATTTTATATTCATGTTTTATAAATTTGTTTATATGCTATTTTTAGGAAACAATTTTTGTTTTTAATTTCAAATTTTAGTTTAATAGTCGGTTTATGTTTATAGTTGCATTGTGTGTATATGCGTGTGTTTTGTTATTTCTCCACTACAAGAAAACACAGTTTTTGTGACTATTTTTTGCGACTANTCGACACCTACTTGGTATCGATCGATACCCACCGGCAACTCACCACCTTCCGCGAGATCTCAACCCAGAAATCGCCAAGACCAACCACGAAAATCATCAATCAAGCTTACACTACAAGAAAACACAGTTTTTGTGACTATTTTTTGCGACTACTTTTTTTAGTCACAAAAAAGAGGGACGATATTGTGACTGATTTGCGACTACTCATAATGCAGAGGTATAATAGTCACAAATTACCGACTAAAAAAAGTAGTCAGACAATAGTCCCTTATTTGCGACTGTTTAAGGACTTGCAAAAGTAGTCATAAATTTGTGACTGATTTGCTTCGGTTTAGCAACTCCACTCGATTTTTTTTTAAATAAACATCAAATAATATAGAAAAAATTATAAACCCTAAATTCTAAACCCTAAACCATCAAATAATATACAAAAACATCAAATAAATAAATATCAAATAATATACAAAAAAAATTCAACACTTACAATTTTTAAAATATAATCATTTTATAAATCCTAAATTATAAACCCTAAACCTCTAACCCTTAATCATAAAATCTAAATTTTAAATTGTAAAATATATTTTTGAACAACTATATACCCAAAATCATTGTAAATTGATATTCAAACCTTATATGTTCTTAAAGTTTAGGATTTAAGGTAACATGTACACTAATTTGCAAACCCAGTTTTTGTGACTAATTTGCGACTAATTTTAAATTGTAGTCACAAAATAGTCCCAAATTTGGGACTAATTTGCAACTCTACTTGATTTTTTTTATATAAATCAATAAATTATAAACTCAAACCACAAACCCTTAACCCTAAACCCTGAACCTCTAACCCTTGATCATAAACTTGATCTAAATCTTAAATTTTGAACTAAATCTTACACATAAACATCAAGTAATATACAAAAAAAATCAAAACTTACAATTTTTTTTAAAATATGATCATTTATAATCTCTTTTATAAATCCTAAATTCTAAACCCTAAATCATCAAATAATATACAAAAAAAATCAAATAAATAAACATCAAATAATATACAAAAAAATTCAACACTTATAATTTTTTAAAATATAATCATTTTATAAATCCTAAATTCTAAACCCTAAACCTCTAACCCTTAATCATAAATTTTAAATCTTAAATTGTAAAATATATTTTTGAACAACTATATACCTATAATCATTGTAAAGTGATATTCGAACATTATATATTCTTAAAGTTTAGGGTTTNCAAGAACTTGATCTTAGCAACAACAAATTCTCCGACTCTTTCTCTCTAGTAACAATCAACATCCTAAATCTCGTTCACCTCGTTCTTCGGGTCAACAATTTCACAAGCTCGATTCCAGAAATCTCGATTGAAATCAAAATACACATCCGCCACTAGAGCTTGCCGTGGAGATCGAGATCCTTTAGATCTACATGGCCACGTTCTCTGCTTCATCTTCTCCGGCGAAGAAGACCACCATCGATTTCAAGAGGGGCAAGCGAAATGTTTCGCTTTCAATGAGGGTCCAAAGCGAAAGTTTTGAGAAAGCTCGAATCAATTCTCACCGGAAATTTCACCAAGCTCCGATCAATTCTCACCGTCACCGGAAACAACTACCGCATCAGCACCACCACCACCAGTTCCACAATACATCTCAAACGGTTTCCCAAAGATCAGATCATTACTTTTTGCTTCATATAAGCAAAAAAAAAGAGTTCAGTGGTTTGCTCTCTAGACCCAAGCTTCAACTATGTCGTCTAAAATGAGCACGCTTCCTGTGAAACACACAAACGCTGTAGGAGCTACGGCGAAGCATGAATGTAGATGCGGTGGGTATGGTGGTGGTTAAGAGATTCCTCGCCGATGGAAATCAAATAAAATTGGAAGAAGAGGAGGATGAGTACATCTTTAGTTAAGAGATTTTAGATCGATTCGTCAGAAAAATTCGTGTAGATTTTAGGATAATTTAAACCAGAAAATTTCTGGGACGGAGAGAAAGAGAAGAAGAGAGTTCGAGAGATGATTGTGAGTGACGAGAAGAGCTCATGGCGGTTCGCTTGGATTGGATTTTTTTTATTCACCTATCATCCAAATTAATAAACGATTTTGATAATTTCGTAAACCTTAACCACCCACTATTTTGATGTTCATCAATACTCAGAAATTAAATGAACGGAAGAATCTAATTCAATGAAATTGAGAGAACCTATCGAATCAAAATCCTATCTGTAAATCAGAATTGACGAGGAAGAAGAAGCTGAGGATGTCATTTTTTATGTTTTCATTTTTAAGTTTTTATTTAATTTGAGTCGGATTTAACGAGTTAATGCGGATTAGCACCGGAGTTCGTTGGCCAGTACACCGGAAAAGCAAAGAAAGTGATGGTCATGGTGTTGGGCACATGACTCATGTTAGTTCGGATGTGTGTCTATGCTATATCAATAGATGATGTAGTTATCAACACATTATTTTAGTCTGGATGTGTATTCATGCATTCTCGTATAGATCGTGTAGCTAACGAACAATTTTCCTATATATAAAGTTAGCTTTTCTCTCTTCTCATGCTGCCACCTCAGCATCCACATGTCAAATTTTAATTGGTCATTTTCTAACATCATTTTTAATTATTATTTTTTAACAATTGGTTTTAATTACATAACTAAGATCATTAATGAATAAATTTTATTTATACATATAAAACAAAAAGCATACTGATAATTAGTTTCAACAAAAATTAAAATCTATTGATATCTACCA
>PKML01060581.1:62460-73697 GCA_002933935.1 Eutrema yunnanense
TTGTCGACAGCCTTGATACCTATTATGATTCGGTGAACCAAATCGGGGGTATCGAGTTTACATAAGTGAAATCTGATGGGTAGACGCGAGCACCTCGTACTAACTTGTCTGCCACTGTGTAATTTGCGCGGGGGATGTGTGTGATAGAGAAAAAGGTGAAAACCTCCTTGCTTCTCTTGAAATCCTCCAAATGTAGTGTAAAAGTCAGTCACTCTTTGGATGTAGACACCATCTTCACCAACTCTGAGCAGTCCGTTGCAAAGGCTATCGCCGTCTTGTGATTTGCAATCATGCAATGCATCGCCCAGATGAGCGCTTCCAATTCTACGTGCAGCGGGGATAAACTTCTTCGCAGATTACGGGACCCCATAATTATTCCTTCGACTCCTTCCTGAAAGTAGAACCATCCTAGACCAGAATAGATATCCGTTTCCTTGCACGAACCATCAATATAGCATGTCAGTCCATTATATTCATCTTGTTGACCCGTATTATGACCAATTTGTTGGGAAGTTATGTCTGGTTCGCTATACTGCGCCGATTCCCAAAATATTGCTTCTGTTTCCGCTAACCGCAGAATCTCTTGTGGATTTCTATCCACATTTGAGAACACCTTGTCGTTCCTTGCTTTCCAAATATTCCACACAATCCAAGGAAACATTGTATTCCTTTCCTCTTTTGGGAGTCTCCAAAAGAGATGATCAAAATTGGAGAAAACCGTTTCCTCTTTTGGGAGTCTCCAAAAGAGATGATCAAAATTGGAGAAAACCGATGTCATCGGGAAAACTCCCGGGGCCGATGGAATATGAGAGAGTGCCCATGTTTGTAGCGCTGGTGGGCATTCAAACAGAACATGGTTAATCGTTTCCCCTTCCACTCCACACCGAGGACATTGTGTATCACAATTTATTCCTCGAGCGCGTAAATTTGCTGAAACCGAGAGACATCCCGAAATAGTTTGCCAAATGAAATGTCGCAATTTTGGTGGACATGTTAATTTCCATGTATGTGCCTGTAATTTCTTTATATCCGGACCGTAGAAGTAATTTCCGCCATTGTCTAGGTTTTGTTGTTCAATCTGGTATCCCGACTTTACCGTATATTTTCCTGTTTTTGTATAGTGCCAACCAAGAGTATCTGGTCGATATGTGCTGCTGATGGGTATACCGCAAATAATTTCCACATCTGCCGGGTCGATAATTGCATTTATCAACTCCCAATTCCACGTTTGTGTCGCTGGATCAACCAAATGATTGACCCTAAGATTGGGGTAGTAATTATACCCCTTACATGTTGCTGACTTCGGGGGAGAAGATGGTATCCAAGGATCATTCCATACTGAGATGGAGCCACCTGAACCAACTCTTTTAATGAGCCCTTTTGTAACCAGATGTCTAGCCGAAATAATACTCCTCCACCCAAAGGACGGGGAGTATGATCTTATGGGATTTAATGGGTCTGTGTTCCGAAAGTAACGACCCTTAAAAACTCGAGCAAATAACGAATCCGGTTTTTCCATTAACCGCCATAGTTGTTTTGCCAACAGTGCCGTGTTAACTTCCTCTATTGTTCGGAAGCCAATTTCGCCATCTGATTTGCTCCGACACATCTTCTTCCAAGCTATCCAATGCATCCCTTTTTGGTGTCCGTCGGGACTCCACCAAAAACGCGCTGCCGCACTAGTTAATTTTGCGGTAATAGACTTGGGTAGTCGAAAGCATGACATAACGAAAGTCGGCATAGCCGATGCTACCGATTTAAGTAAAACCTCTTTTCCTCCTCTGGTTAGTAGCCTCGATGTCCATCCATTAACTCTGTCATTATGTCTTTCGACGACGAAATTAAAAATCTTGCTCTTTTCTCCTCCGAGACTTTCCGGGAGACCCAGATAAGTACCCACCCCTCCCATATTTTGGATTCCTAACAATTGTTTTATCTCGTCCTGTACCGCATCTTGTACTGTATGTCCGAAGATTTTGAAAAATTAATTTGTTGCCCTGAGACCGACTCGTACTGTTTAAGTATATGTAATATGGTGTGACACTCATGTACCGTAGCCTTGCAGAAGAACAGACTATCATCCGCAAAGAGTAAATGTGAGACTGTTGGGCCTGCCATCGCCACTTTCAACCCCGTAAGTGATTTCTCTCTCTCTGCTTTCCGTATATTGGCTATCAAGGCCTCCGTACAAAGTATAAATAAATAGGGTGATAATGGGTCGCCTTACCGCAGTCCTCTGAATGGCGTTATTTGCCCTTTGGGGTTACCGTTAATAAGTACCTTGTATTGTACCGATTGGATGCACCACATCATCCATGAGATCCACTTTTCCGCAAAACCAAATTTCCTCAGAAGGTGTTCAATAAATGGTCATTCTACCCGGTCATATGCTTTGCTCATATCCGTCTTAATTGCCATAAACTTACTTTTGCAAGATTTATTGGTACGTAGACCGTGAAACATCTCCTGTGCGATCAAAATGTTATCAGAGATCAGTTGTCCTGATACAAAGGCTGATTGGGTCTCTGAAATCAGGTCTGGTAGCAATCTCTTTAACCTCTGACATAAAACCTTTGAAATGATCTTATAGCTCACATTACACAGACTTATTGGTCGTAATTCCGTCATACGAGTGGGCCGTCCTGTCTTCGGGATTAGGCAAATATTAGTCATGTTCAGCCGTTGATAAAAAAAACATGTTTCCAGAAAACCGTTAACCAGTCCTACTACATCTGTCTTTATAATTTGCCATGATCGTTGGAAGAATAAAGCCGTCATTCCGTCCGGGCCCGGAGCCTTTTCTGGGTGCATCATGAAAAGGGCTCTGCGAACTTCCTCTTCCGTAGCCGTTGCCGTAAGCATATCATTGTTCTGTTCCGAAACTAAAGTCGGAATATCACTGAGAGTATTCTCAAAATCCGTCGGGAAGTTGATGTGAATAAATCCTCGAAATAGTTAACTGCCACTTGTTCCACCTCTTTATCCGAGGTAACCCAAGATCCTGATGCATTATGTAGTCCAGTAATCCGATTTTGCGCTCGTCTTTGCTTAACTTGCGCGTGATAGAACTTTGTGTTTTTGTCCCCCACCGTTGCCCATAATGTGCGACTTTTTTGTTGCCAAAATAACTCCTTATCTAAATAAGCCTCTTTTAGGTTCCTCGTAATTTCCATCAATTCCTCGGGTGTACTATTATCATCATTCTGGACCTCCTCTAAAGCTTGTTGTAAATCTCTAATTTTCTCCTTGTCGTATGGTAAATTAATTTTCCGCCATATTGATATTTCTCTCCGGCAATTTGTTATTTTTTCTATAAATGAGGATCCGTTGCCACCTGTGTTGATTTCCCAGCCCTTTGAAATTGTGTCCACAAGGCCGTCCCTTCCAATCCACCGTTTATCAAACCGAAACTGGCCCCGTTTCCGCAGGATTTTATCCTCCGTTTATCAAACCGAAACTGGCCCCGTTTCCGCAGGATTTTATCCTCAATGGTGGCTACATTTGGACTATGGTCCGACCCAATCATTGCCAAGTATTCGACATATGAATGAGAAATCTTCTCTATGAAGATGAAACAAAACTACTCAGCTACTACATGACACAAGCAGGACCGGCTCACTAATAAAGTGGACCCTGTGCATATTATAAAAAAATTCTAATTTTAGGCATATAAACAATTTTTTTTATAAAGAACCCTTAAATATTTACAAATAAAACCTTCAAACATGATAAAATTTTGCAAAAATCAGGTGGTCACTATGCATTTGCACCTTCAACACTTGTCTAGAGTCGGGCCTGGACACAAGATAAAAATGAAAAATATGTGAAAAATCATAATAAATCAAGACTTGGATATGTATGTTATATTATCATATTTATCTAGGGTGTAAGAAAAATATGTAATTTTGTTATAATATTATTGTGTCTATCAAAATGTGAGAGTTGAAATAAATTATCATATTTTGATATTTAAGCTTATTTTGAGGATGTTTTTTATAAAATAAATATTAAAAATGTGGTAGATATCAATAGATTTTAATTTTTGTTGAAACTAATTATCAGTATTCTTTTTGTTTTATATGTATAAACAAAATTTATTCATTAATGATCTTAGTTATGTAATTAAAACCAATTGTTAAAAAAATAATAATTAAAATGATGTTAAAAATGACCAATTAAAATTTGACATGTGGATACTGAGGTGGCAGCATGAGAAGANATATATTAGAGTTTTACATAATTGGTGTTCATTAATAGAGGATAGTTTATATTGAGAGAAAACTCTCCTATTATATAATAGATTCTACTTTATATAATAAGATGCTTATTTTCTCTACTATCATTTATCTATAATTTTATTTATTTGTTCTTATCTTTGTCCTATTTTACATATTCTCGACTTTGTTAAATTAATTGTAAAAACTAATATTTACCACAAATTTATAGTATTTTTGTGACTCTCAAATGATGTAAATTTTATTATAAAAAATTATATATTCTCGGAGCAAAATTGAATAAATTATTTTTTTCATTATATGTAGTAAAATCTATTTTACATTCTTAATTTCATAATCACATTCTAACATTTTAAATAGGATAAATATTAAATTAAAGTTTTTGGTTGAAAATCTAACAATATATCATTTTCAAAAAAATATTTCATTATTTTTTTTATCCAATTAGTATTACAATTTTTTTGATTCTTAATATCGAATTATCACTTTTCTATTTTGTTACACAAAGTTTTGTATTTTTGTAAATTGTATTAAATAAAAATAAAGATAAATATAGTAGACATGTATTAAATGAATATTTTAAATATATTTTAATGTTAAAATTTTTTTGTGTAAATGAGGTGATGAGTTGGACACCTTAGATTGAGAGAAAACTCTCATATTATATAATTGATTGTCATTTTCTAATAATTTCATTTTATCGAGTTAATTAAATCTGAATGATAGTTTGATTATTTAATACAATTTGTTAATGACAAATGGTTGCCAATAGTCTTTTAATCACGAAAATAAAGATTATTTAAATCTAAATGTAAAAACATAAAAGGTCAAAATCAAGATCTTGATTAGGCAAATTCAATATATATCTTGTTGTCTAAGTGATCCGAGAACCGGATGATCTATTACATGTAAGACAATGAAAATTAATCTCTAAGATACTAAATCTTGGACAAAAAAAGAAAAAAAAGGGGAAAAGAGTTATGGTGAACAGAATTTTAACATAAAATAAATTAGGGAAAAACGCAGATACTTAGAAAAAAAAACCAAAAGGCATCATCATACAAATGTTTTTATGGCTACTACGAAGGAATGTCTTCTTCTTCGTCTCTGTCATTTTTTTTGTGTGAAAGAGTTATTCTTTGTCTTTGTCTTTGTCTATATGCATTTGAGAAGTTATTGATTTTTGAAAAAAGTTTTTTTTCCGATTCTCCGACCATCATGTCTTGGTTTGATGTTCGCCCAATTTTTTTCAACTGCCAAAAAAAAAAAATAATAATAATAACTTTTAGCATCAATCACATTTAATTTAGAGAAATTACTCAGATTAGCACAAATTCATCGGTTTATGACTACACTAACACCTAATAAAAAAAACTTATTAGAATAGCATATACTTTTTGGCAAAAGACATAATACCCAACGTAATTCCTAATAATAACATCTATGCCATTATTATTATTTTTAAACTAAATTATTCAATTTTGAATTTTTCAATTATGTAAATCTGATTAATAAATTACACAAATAAAACCCTAGCACTCACGGTTAAAAAAAATCAGAAACAAATTTTGAGAGCCGCCACCGGCATCTCTCGGCTGACATCTCTCAGTTTTTTTTTACGCCGGAAATCGCATCACCGTCGGTTGCTCTCTTCTGGGAAATCGTGCTCTCGCCATCGATTCGCCTTCTCTGCTTCTCAGGTCGATTCACAGCCTGTTAGTTCCGCCACCTTTCGGTTTCTTTTGACGCCGGAAATCACATCACCGTCAGTTGCTCTCTTCTGGGAAATCGTGGTCTCGCCATTGTTGCCTCCGTAAGTTTCTCTTTCTCTCTGTTTTCATCACTTTGTCTTTGCTGCCTCTTACTGTGTTTTCTTTTTACACTTGACGATTTTGGGTGTTTTTTTTTTTTTTGAAACAAGCTATGATCTTTATGATTAATGATAGATATTTCTTGATGTTTCTTAGTTTTTGTTTGCTTGATTGTCGTTTAGTTACTCCACCTTTTATAAAAGTTCTAAAAACACTTTAGATTGGTTGGTAATCCACTGAGATCTTTCTCGACATTTGTTAGGCAAAGAGGGATTATCAAATTGAAATCTTATTTTCTTTCTTGTGTGTGTGTGTTATTGGACAGATGTGGTCAACGGATTCAAAAAATTTGTGTGTTGCTCTATGCATGTGAGTCTTTGAGAGTTATCCGTGGGGATATGACAGGTTAGTTTGCTTTGGTGACAAATTATAACTTGATTTTGACGAAAGATTTAATTCATCTTCTATTTTTGCGTTTGTATTGCTAGATATGGCTTCATCATCTGTTAAGAAGAGATACCCTCCACTACTTTATGCTGAAGGAAAAGGTCCCTTTGTATTTTCCTTGCAGAAACGTGCCATCAACCACGACCACTTTTCTCATAAAGAGAAATCCATTCATGTTTGCACCAAACGCAGGGAATAAATACTTAAATCTTTGACTTTCATCAACTTTAGACGCGTGAGTGTTCCAAGATTAGCCCTTCTAATTGTGTGTAGATATGTAGGCAAATCTTCGTATCCACTCTCCGGAGAACCTCGTACCAAATTTCGTGCTTCCTTTAGTGTCCGATGAGCCTTCCAGTAACTCATCTATTCACAAAATTTTACACGATTAATAGGCCATAAATACCAAAATTAAAAAAAAAAAATCAAATAGTGCAGTTGATCTTAAGCTCAAGCCTGATCTTAATACATTAACACTAACCTTAATACCATATCTCATGTTCAACGACTGGACAACATGCTTTGGTACCACTGTCGAATCAACACCACCAACAAAATCTTTATACAAAATTCCAAGAATGTCTGGAGTTGCTTTTCGGGCACGGGTAGAACGCTCTGTAACAGAACATGTATGTTCCGCAACATAAACACGAATAGTAAACTGCGGAGAATCTCCAATTGGTGTAGCTCGAACTCTCCAAGTGCATCCTTCCACCCAACACTTAACTATTAGCAGCTTTGGCATTGATCTATCAACATTAAAATCAAATTGATGTATAACATATAGTATCTTCAAGCTCGTCTCTAATGCTTCTTTTGTCTTGTATTGTTGTCCAACGGCTAGATTCAGTGATGCCAATTCTAACTTAACATGTGGTGCGACTCCCTTTGATTCATTAGTCACAATCGTGGAATTCCTCTTCTTAAGAGGTAATTTCTGCTTATCATCCTCTTCTTTCGGAAGCTTCCCATACAAACAAAAATCTTCATCAGATGATGATGCTCCGTCTGAATCATCACAATAATCAAATCTGTCACCATCATCATCCTCCTCATACTGATTTTCTACATATGGTGCAACGACGTCATTCATCGCTTCGTTTGTATCTCCAAAATTGCCTTCAAGTTTATCATCCTGAAGTTTCCCAAATTATGCCTGTCTTTTATGATCATTCAAAGCATCTCCGAGTTCTGCATCTCTCGCCTTCAATTCGACACAAAGCCGAATCGGCTCTGATTTGAGATGACCCAAAAACCCATGAAGTTGTCGACAATTTCCGATTTTTACTGGAGGTGTATTCTACGGTAATTTTAGCAAAATTTTCTTCGGAAACATAATTCAATTCCACCTCGAAGACTCTCCTATCGGCCTTGTAATCCTCAAACACCATTCGAATGAAATCTTCATATCGGGTATTATCATTTGCTGCTATGATTTTGCACCCTCTTTTATGACCAACATCGAATAACCACCTATGTTTCTCAAAAAACCATTTACCACACACAAGAATTATTTGCTCCATAGAAAACAATTGATAAGATGAAAATCGAGAAAATAAGCCGATGACGGCAATCTAAAATCAGAAAAAAATAAGTTTGGTTGTGATCAATATTTACGTCAGTGGCGGCTTAAAAAAGAAGGAGGTTACGTGAGTGTGTTTCGTTGGGTTTAGTTAGTATTTAATAAAATAAAAACTGCCACAACTTAAACACATCTATGATATTAAATCTGCCATGACTTCTCAATACAAATCTGTCACAACAATATCGCGTTAAGTCTCCCACAACATACATAAGCAAGTCTGCCTCATTAAAAGTCTATTGTTAAAGTGATTATCAAAAAAGCTATTCTAGTAAGAGATAAATCTGTCGTCTCATACATAAAAAAAAACTGCCATCAAACAAATAATATTGGATAAAATAATAAGATCTGCTCCCACATAAAACAAATCTGTTACCACGGATATGCTAGTTTGGTAATTAATTTTCGAATGAAACTAATCATAAATATGTCGTCAAAGACATTGTGTTATATAAATCTGCTATCAAATAAATATATTAGTCTGCTAGAGAAAATAAATCTGTAAGATTAATCTGTCACAGTAAATTTAATCTGCCAAAAATAAAGAAATATGTTGTATCATCACAATAAATCGGTGAAATCAGTCTGTCACATTTGGAAAAACTGACAACAAAATTAAATCTGCTGTGAAATACCAAAGACTTATCAAAATAAATCTGCTGTGAAATACCAAAGACTTATCAAAATAAATCTGCCTTATAAATAAGTCTATGAAAAAAGGTTGCCATTCAAAATAAATCTGTAGTAAAATGTTAAATCTGTTAACACTACTGTCACAGATTTTTCACAGCAGATAATTGATTTTCTGCGAAATTTGGATGGCAATTTCGTAATTAATGATTTTTTTGCTAAGGTAGAAAATAATAATAATGGCATTTTTGTAATTATATTTTTCCAAACAAAGGATTATAAATGGTATAATAGACACATAAAACATTCTAGTAATTACAATAAAATGAGAGCTAATCTAGTAATAATCATACAAATTAGTGTTAATATAGTAATCCTCCATTTAATTTAAGGATATAGTTTTCTTACAATTCTTGAGACCATATAAAAATTGCGAAATAAAATATAACACTTTAAAAAGAATCCATAAAAAATGGCAATGAACAAACAATTTTAAAGAAAAGTAAGAAATATTAAAGATAACAACTTCATTATGTTATCATGGAACTCGTTAATACCACATAAACTTCATTAAAGATAACAACTTCATTATGTTATCATGGAACTCGTTATCATGGAACAACTTCATTATGTTTCTGGTTTCCTCCATGGTGCCACATAACACACAGTCCCTGTTGATCCGTAAATCACACAAAACAGTACTTTAATCGGAATCTCGTTTTATTGATCAAGAATCGGCGTTACAACAGAGTTTAGTAAGATTGCAAAGATGGAGAACTTGAGATCGGTAAGTAGCTCTCTTGAATTCTCTCTGGTCTCTGCGGAAGTTGTGGATCCTTTTGTGAATGAGCCTCCTCCTTTATTTATAGCGTCTTTGAGGCGGTCAAAAGAAAGATATCTCCTTTTCCGAGTTCGATTAGGAGAAGGAAATATTCCTATTCCCTTTCCGGGATAAGGATATCTTCCTTTTAATCGAGAGGAATATTTCCTTTTCCGAGATCGGCGGGAAAAAGGAAATACTTCGATCATTATCTGTTGTAACGGGCTGGGCTCTCGCTGGGCCTAGTTCGGTAGCCGAGATGGGCTTTTTATCGAGATTCCGAGCTCGGCCCAATGTTTTTTTTGGGTCGATCCATCTTTGATCCGAACCATCGTAAACCGGTCTTGGTTGAACCGGTCTCGGTTCGAACCGAGTTAAACCAGGGGTGCTAATCCCCCCTCTAACAATTGGTCCCCCCCTCAGTTCGGCGAGGGAGTTTATGAGTTCGGTGAATTTCAGTGGAGTATTCTTTAGCTCGGTTGAAACTGAGATCGGTTCGATCCGATCAGATTCTATTCCGTGTTCGGCGAATTCCTTTTTAGATCGGGATTCTCACGATTGAATCGATTTTTACGAACTTTCGAGTTCGGTAGGTTGTTTCGAGTTTGATAGATCGATTTGTGGTCGTTCTCAAGTTCGGACTCTTTGATTCGTGGATCTCGAGAACGATCCTGAACGTTTCGGGTTTGGTAGATTTTTCTCGAAAAGAGGGTGCCGCTTTGTCTTCCCTAGCTGCGGAACTCGAAGAGTCGCGCGTCGATTCGTCTTCTCTGGTTGCGCGTTTCGAGGAACTGTCATCATTACCTTTTTCTTTATAAATATCGCCCGGATCTCCTTTCGTTTTTCACTTCTGCTTTGCTTTCGAAACGAAAAAGGTACTTTCTCTCTCTAAACGCTCTCCCTTCTCTCTAGAATTTATTTTTCTTTCCGTTCTCCGATCGTTTCTCCGCCGTGATTCCCCCGATCTGTTTGAAGATCTTCAAACTTTCCGGCCGATCTACAACTGTTCTTCGTTAGTTTTCAAGTTGTTCTTCATTAATTCTTTCTTTAGATCGAGATGACCTCTGGGGGTGACTCTATTTCTGTTGATGACCGATCTCCGAATCAAGACTTTCCAGACCTTAGTCGTTTCATGGATGATTCTGTTTCGAGCTCGGATATGCAAGAATTATTCAGACATAACTCGTGTCATGGTGAAGCGAGTAGCTCCAGGGTTGCTGCCGCCGGGTCGAGTAATCCAAGGGTTACGATCGAAGTTCCTCAGCTTATTGATGAGGATGAACTTGAAGGAGTTGTCGAATCAGACGAACAGATTCGGGCAGATCGGGAATTTGCAGTCCGGCTCGCGGAGGGTGATGATGCTGCCTGTCCAGGCGATCACGTTGTATTGCCAGAAGCTCGTCAGAATGATGTTCCCTGGTCGGCTACCGGACGGGTGATCGAAAAACCCGCGAACATTGGGCCGTCTCGTTCCAAGACCGAGACGGTCCAAGTTACTTTAGAAAGATGTAATGCTCCGGATGGTATCCTTTTCAAGATCCCGAAGGAGGCCGACCGTCCGTGGGAAGCTCCTGACGGTTACATTTGTGTTTACGAGGAGTATTTCAGGAGCTGCGGTCTTAAGTTTCCCATCCCGGAGCTCTTCTATAAATATTGCAAGAGGCGGCATATTGCGATCTCTCAGTTGATGCCGGCCACGGTAATAAATCTTA
>PKML01060581.1:76223-88210 GCA_002933935.1 Eutrema yunnanense
GGGTTTTGCACGAGCATCGTTCGACGAATAGTCGGGATGGTGAGTTCGGCAGGACATAGGGCTTCCACGCCGTAGGCCATATAAAAAGGGGATTGTCCCGTTGACGACCTTGGGGTTGTGCGATATGACCATAAGACTCCGTCGAGTTTGTCTGACCACGTCCCTTTATGAGTATCCAATCGTTTCTTGAGGCCAGCTACGATTGTCTTGTTTGTAGCTTCGGCCTGACCGTTGCTCGGCGGGTATCTTGGTGTAGAGAAACTTAGCCGAATTTTCCACTTGGCGCAGAAATCGTTGAATAGTGTTGATATGAATTGGGGACCGTTGTCGGTGATAATCTCGTATGGAACTCCGTGTCGGCAGATGATGAATTTCCAGACGAACTTCTGAACGTCGGAAGCGAGGATGATGAGATATGCCTCGGCTTCCACCCACTTGGTAAAGTAATCCGTCATGACGAGGATGAACTTTTTATGCGTGGTGGATCGTCTGAAAGGGCCGATGATGTCCATCCCCCAACGCATGAATGGATACGGAGCTGTCGAAGTGGTTAGCAGCTCGGTGGGAAGATGTATCATTGGGCCGTGTCTTTGACATTTATCGCACTTTGCGACGAATTTGTCGCAGTCTGCTTGCATACTCGGCCAGTAATAGCTTGCTCGTTTGATTTTCAGGACTAGAGATCGGCCACCTGAGTGATTGCCGCCGTCTCCTTCGTGTATTTTCTTCATTACTTCCTCGATTTCGTTGCCCGAGATGCATTTGAGGAGTATTCCTGCCGCACTCCAGCGAAACAGTCCATCTTTTATGAGTATGTAGCGAGCAGCTCGTATCTTGAGGCGTCGAGCGGCCCATCTGTCCGCTGGAGTGTCTCCATCGATGATGTACATTTTTATTTCTAGCGTCCAATCGGTAGGAGTCTGTTCGTCGGGCTGTTCGAAGTTTATTGGCTCGTGAAGGCCGTTTGTCTGTTCTTCCGTTTCGTTGTCCGACAGGGCCGGCTCATCGATTTGTGGGCCGTCACTGTTGTGTTCGGCGATAGTAGCATGCTCGGGCTCGGTATCTTCACTAGATTCAACAGCCGGAGTTCGTTTTTGTCGGCGTAAGATGGGTTCGGTGGCGGGATTTTCCTCGTAATCTCGTCTACGAGTTGTGATAATACATTGCTCCGTGCTTTCGATGCTTGGTTTTGATATACTTTCGACCGGGATCGTTCGTCTGAGATGCGGGTCCGAGCTTGAAGCTAGGGCAGCGAGCGCGTCGGCTGGAGCGTTTTCTCCACGCGGTATCTTGGTTAGTTCGAATGAGTCGAATTCTGCAGCAAGTTGCTTGACGAGCGTGAGATATGCATCCATTCGATCGTTTTTGGCATCATACTCCCCGCTAAATTGACTTGCGACGAGCTGTGAGTCGCAGTAGGCATGTATGCGTGTTGCACCGATAGATTTGGCTAAACGTAGTCCAGCAATTAAAGCTTCATATTCTGCCTCGTTATTCGATGCGTTGAACGCCAGGCGGAAGGATTGCTCCAAGACTTCTCCCGTTGGGGATTTGATACGAATGCCGATTCCGGAGCCTCGATGAGACGAGGACCCGTCGACGTGGAGTATCCATTGCTCGGCGGTTATGACATCAGTGTTGACGTATTCCGGAGATAATTCGATGAGGAAATCAGCAAGAACTTGCGACTTGATGCTCGTTCGGCTCTTGTAATCGATGTCGTATTCGCTGAGCTCGATAGCCCATTTGGCCAATCGACCGGACTGGCTCGGACTATGTAGGATCGTCCGGAGTGGCTGATTGGTTAATACGGTGATCGAGTGTGACTGGAAATAGGGGCGTAACTTCCGAGCTGATATGACAACGGCGAGAGCCAATTTTTCGAGAGTTGGGTACCGCCCTTCAGCTCCATCGAGTGATTTGCTGATATAGAAGATCGGTTTTTGCTCGCCCCGGTCTTCCCGAACAAGGACCCCGCTGATCGCCGAGATGGATATTGCGATATAGAGATAGAGGGTCTCGCCGTCTTCGGGTTTTGCTAGAACCGGTGGGGTTGATAAGTACTCCTTGAGCTGCTTGAATGCATCTTCGCACTTATCGTCCCATTCGAGGCCTTTATATCCGCGCAGCAGTTGGTAGAAGGGGAGGCACTTGTCGGTAGATCGGGAGATGAACCGGTTGAGTGCGGCAATACGTCCCGTGAGCCTTTGTACTTCCCGCTTTGTTGTTGGTGATGGTAAGTCGAGGATTGCCGAGATCTGTTTCGGATTGGCTTCGATTCCTCTTTGAGTCACAATATATCCGAGGAACTCTCCCGAGGTCACGCCGAACGTGCATTTGGTTGGATTAACCTTCATGCCATATTCATTCAGGATGTCGAAACAAGTGTTGAGATGCCCGGCGTGATCTTTGGCGATCAGTGACTTGACGAGCATATCGTCGATATAAACCTCCATTGTTTTGCTGAGCTGGCTGGCAAACATCCGGTTAATGAGCCGTTGGTAAGTTGCACCGGCGTTTTTTAGGCCGAAAGGCATGACCTTGTAGCAGTAGATACCACGGTCGGTGATGAAGGAGGTCTTCTCGCGATCGTCTGGATGCATGAGTATCTGATTATAGCCTGAGAAGGCGTCCATGAACGAGAGGAGTTCGTTACCAGCGGTGGCTTCGACGAGTCTGTCGATATGTGGGAGTGGGAAGCTATCCTTTGGGCAGGCTTTGTTCAGATCGGTAAAGTCGACGCAGATCCTCCATTTTCCGTTCTTCTTCTTGACCACGACTGGGTTCGCCAACCAGTCTGGGTACCGAACTTCAGTGATCGATCCGGCACTAAGTAGTCTCTCGACTTCGTCGTTAACAGNCAAGTGTTGAGATGCCCGGCGTGATCTTTGGCGATCAGTGACTTGACGAGCATATCGTCGATATAAACCTCCATTGTTTTGCTGAGCTGGCTGGCAAACATCCGGTTAATGAGCCGTTGGTAAGTTGCACCGGCGTTTTTTAGGCCGAAAGGCATGACCTTGTAGCAGTAGATACCACGGTCGGTGATGAAGGAGGTCTTCTCGCGATCGTCTGGATGCATGATTATCTGATTATAGCCTGAGAAGGCGTCCATGAACGAGAGGAGTTCGTTACCAGCGGTGGCTTCGACGAGTCTGTCGATATGTGGGAGTGGGAAGCTATCCTTTGGGCAGGCTTTGTTCAGATCGGTAAAGTCGACGCAGATCCTCCATTTTCCGTTCTTCTTCTTGACCACGACTGGGTTCGTCAACCAGTCTGGATACCGAACTTCAGTGATCGATCCGGCACTAAGTAGTCTCTCGACTTCGTCGTTAACAGCTCGAGCTTTCTCGGGTCCGAGCTTGCGTCGTTTTTGCTTGATCGGTTTGAAGGTGGGATCAATGTTGAGCTCGTGGCTCGTTATCTTTGGATCGATTCCGGGCATGTCTGTGATTGACCAGGCGAAAGTCGAAACGTTCCTTTTGAGGAGTCGGATTAAGTCCATTTTGATGTCATCGTCGAGCTCGGCCCCGATTCCTACGCATCTCTCCGGATGGAAATCGTCGATATTGACTTGGAGGATGGTTTCGCGTCGCGGCAGATCGGGATCGTTTGGGATTTTCCTCTTGTTGATCACGTAGGTGCGGGGAGTGGTCCTTAGTTTGCATTCGTTGATGAAGCATGTTCGGGACATCACCTGGTCACCTCTAAGGGTGAAGATTTCGGAAGGTGTTGGGAACTTGATGCACTGGTGATACGTCGATACGACTGCTTTCATCGAGAATATCCATGGTGTGCCGAGTATCACGTTGTAGATTGCGGGTTTGTTCAACACTAGGAACTTGACCATCCGACATATCCCTCCGGTATACATAGGGATTTTGACCGTTCCGGCGGTCATGGTTTGCTCGCTTGAGAATCCGGTGAGTGGTTCGATGTTCGGTCTGATTTGATTGTCGGGAAAGTCCATGTTCTTCAGCGTATCCTTGAAGATCACGTTAACCGAGCTCCCAGTGTCGATTAAGATTCGCCCGACTACAACGTCACCGATGAGTGTTTCGACAACCAAAGGGTCGTTATGCGGCATATGGAGTCCTTCCGTGTCGGCCTCAGAGAAGGTGATCGGCATCCCGCAAGGTGTAGTCTGGTGTGTATGTTTTGCAGCCATTGCTTCCTTACTGTATGTCTTTAGAGCTCGGACGGAATAGTTGCATGTTTCCAACACGCCCATGATCATGTTGACACGCTTCCGAACTTGCGGAGGCTGCTAGGTCTCCACGTTTTCCTCTCGATCTCGTTTCGGTTGTTCGTCGTTGGTTTTTTCTTTAGGCTGCTCGGTAGCCTTGTTCGGTTTGAAATTACGTCTTCTCCTGCCATCGTTACGGCGAGGTCTATTCGAAGGTTGGAAGGCCCCTTCGACTGGAACTTCCCCCTTTTTGTACTTCATCATCAAGAATTCCTGTAAGTGTCGGCACTCTTCTGTCGAATGATTTCCATATCGGTTGTGGAAATTGCAGTATGGTGCAGATTCGGTATCGGATTCCTTCGGTTCGTCCGATCGAACCCAAGTGTTTGACCAGGACTGCTGAGTTTGGACCGTATTGACGGGTTGCTTTGGAGGAACGTACTGTTTATCCTTGGCAGCGGGCTGTTTCGTTAGCGCATACCGCCTATTTTTCTCAGATCTTTCCTCTTCTTCCATGATAAAGATGTGCGCCCTATGCAGAATGTCTTTCAGCGTCTTTGGGTTATTGCGCTTGATCTCCCTGTGGAAGTCTGATTCGTACCATGTCGCTTTGTAAAGAGCCTCGATCGCGGCTTCGTCGTCGATCGTACAGTGGGATACGACCGTTTTGAAACGTTCCATGAATTTGCGTAGAGGCTCGTCCTGCTTCTGTTCGAGAGCCCAAAGTTCGGCGTTCTTTGTTTTCTGCTTGATGAACATGGTGAAGCGCTTGAGAAATTTGGTAGTGAGCTCGTTGTAGCTGTTGACTGAGTTCGGCTCGAGCTTCGAAAACCAGTCTAGCGCGGTTTCGGATAGGTTTTCGACAAACAACTGGCACATGGCTGCATCTTTTTCGTTTTCCGACCCGAAACGAAAGCGGTTCATCGTGATGACAAAGGAGGTCAGGAAATGTTTAGGGTCGGTAAACCCGTCGTATGGCGTGATTTTGACTCTCTCCAATCGCCGGATTGGAGTGTTGATGACTTGGTCCGTGAATGGGGTCCTCTGTGACTCCTGAATCACTCGGTCGATTTCCGGTGCCGAGCTTGTCGCCTGATGGACCTTTGATCGCATGTCTTGTAATTGGGCCTGGACTTTTGCAAATTCTAGGTTCATGGCGATTTGGTCCGAGATGTAAACTTCCGAATCAGCCGCCGATCTCCTAGTTGGTAGGTCGGTCGCGCCTGGGAGTTGGGTGTTGGTTAGGTCGGACAGAAGGTTTCGGCGTAATGTGTTTTCTCCGGCGGGCGTGATCAGGTTTGGATCGAGGGTGCCGATCTGGTTTCGGCGTTCGAAGTGGGATGCTATCAGTGAAGCGATCCGCTCTTCGTTCTTTTCGTTGATCTCGGCGAACTGTGCCGCCATGGCTTCCATGAAGGTTGTTGGGTCCATGAATGTCGAGGTCGCTGGAGGCGGCGGAAGAGTTCTCGGGGGATTGGTCTGATTATCCCCTTCAATAGGTAAGTTCGGAGGGAGTCTTCCTCCGGTTGTCGGTAGCTCGGTATTGGTTGGATTAGGTTCGTCAGTGCGAGGGTTTCAGTCATCGTTGTCCGAGCTGTTGAGGTTGACTACGGAATTGTCGACTGGAAGAGCCATTGCCGAACTTAATCAAACGATATCCGGAAGTACTGTTCTAATTCCCCACAGTCGGCGCCAATTGTTGATCCGTAAATCACACAAAAGGGGTAAAACAGTACTTTAATCGGAATCTCGTTTTATTGATCAAGAATCGGCGTTACAACAGAGTTTAGTAAGATTGCAAAGATGGAGAACTTGAGATCGGTAAGTAGCTCTCTTGAATTCTCTCTGGTCTCTGCGGAAGTTGTGGATCCTTTTGTGCATGAGCCTCATCCTTTATTTATAGCGTCTTTGAGGCGGTCAAAAGAAAGATATCTCATTTTCCAAGTTCGATTAGGAGAAGGAAATATTCCTATTCCCTTTCCGGGATAAGGATATCTTCCTTTTAATCGAGAGGAATATTTCCTTTTCCGAGATCGGCGGGAAAAAGGAAATACTTCGATCATTATCTGTTGTAACGGGCTGGGCTCTCGCTGGGCCTAGTTCGGTAGCCGAGATGGGCTTTTTATCGAGATTCCGAGCTCGGCCCAATGTTTTTTTTGGGTCGATCCATCTTTGATCCGAACCATCGTAAACCGGTCTTGGTTGAACCGGTCTCGGTTCGAACCGAGTTAAACCAGGGGTGCTAATCCCCCCTCTAACAATTGGTCCCCCCCTCAGTTCGGCGAAACTGATAATGATCGAAGTATTTCCTTTTCGGAATAGAGTTGTAACGAAACTTTACTATATCCCTTTGCCAGCCGAACCGAGTTGTGACCAGCGTTCCAAGACTTCATTCTGTCGCCCGTTGTAAATCTGTTTTGAACCGCTAGCAAAGAGATAAAGGAAATTTAGGTGTGGCCTTTGCGAACCAAATGCCCGTAGCCCACTCCTTCGCCGGTTGGGCCTCTCGAATTAGATTCCAAGTACCATGAGTGGTGAATTTTTTCCTCTATTTGTCCTCTGCATAGAGCCATAGCGATATGTCCGCCTCCCCTCGTCTTCGCTGTCTTGCGAGATGAATCTCTTCTTCGATATTGTTGAGGATTTCAACTCTGTAGTGTCTTCGACGATGAGATACCAGCACAGATTCCACTGTAGCACCTCTAGATATGCCCATATCGATACTACCTCGGGCTCCTGTGATGCCTCGAAGCCTTCCCCATTTGGACCAGTTATCATACCAAAACGATGTTGAACTCCCGCTCCGAATATCCACCTTATGGAAGCGTTTGGCCAAATCACGATATTTAAGAAGTTTTCTCCACATCCAAGAACCCGATTGGCGATTTGGAACTTCCCAGAAACTATTATTACGCATCAAGGTCTGCTTCAGCCAACTTACCCATAGTGATGGCTGCAATGAAAGTATCCTCTATACTAACTTCAAACAGCTCACTTTATTTGCAAGTTTTAGAGATCTAATGCCCAATCCTCCTTCCGCTTTTGAAGTACAAACTACGGTCCAATTAACCTTTCTTTCCTAGCATTAAGCTCTGGCCCGGACCAAAGGAAAGCCGCGCATAGTCTCTCAATCTCCTCAATGCACTGATTTGGGAGTCGGAAGGCCAGTATCTAGAAATTTTTTGTGCTTGCTATAACCGATTTCAATAACTGCAATCTTCCTCCATACGATAGATGTCGGGCGGTCCATGAGCTAATTCAGCCTCGAATTTTTTCCAGGAGGGGCAAATAATCATTAGATGTCATTCGTTTCGTGAGGAGAGGTAAACCCATATAACGAATCGGCAATTGACCCACTGCTAGGGGAAACGATGCAACAATATCCTCACAATGGTGATCTGAAATTCCTGCTAGATATAGAGTTGGTTTTTCCAAACTGATCTTAAGACCGGAGATCAATGCAAACTCGTCGAAATTTTTTATGATCCCCTCTATAGAACGTTTCTGCCCATCAACGAAAATCATCAAGTCATCAGCAAAGCAGAGATGCGTCAAACTGAGGATTTTGCATTTCGGGTGATAGCCAATTTGTCTCTCCATCGCTGCTTTGTCGATAAGTTTAGACATAACATTCATACAGATGATGAAAAGGTAGGGAGACAAAGCACCGCCTTGCCGCAGCCCTCGTTCACTCTTGAAAAAACCAGCCAATTCCCCGTTCACCTGGACAGAAAAAGAAGCCGTCGAGATACATAATCATATCCGTCTGGACCCGGTGATTGACTATTGGGCATGGCGAATAGCGTTTTTTATTTTCCTCATCCGTCACATTCATGACGAGCATGTTCTGATCCATCTCCGAGCATCGATAGTCAAGAATTCCTTTGAGACTGTCTACTGATATTCCTTCGAATTCATGTGGGCTATGTGTTAAAAACTCTCAGAAAAACCTCACCGCCTCATTCTTTACATCCTCTCCATCTGTAAGCACTTCCCCATTGATATCCTTCACTTCTCGAATCGAATTCCTCATTTTTCTCACTTGACATGCTTTATGGAAAAAACATTATTATGATCCCCAACATTCAGCCAATGTATCTTAGACGTTTGTTTAAGAAAACCTTCCTCTAACTCCGCCAACCTGTGCCATTTATTATACGCCTCTGTTTCTGCACGTAACGTGGCCGCAGACGGATCTAGTAAAGTTGCAGCTTGCCGTATACAGAGTACCGTGTGAGGTTCCTTAGCCCGCTTTGGTAGATTCCCCAGCTTTTCCTTGCCCAAATCCCTCAATATCGGTTTCAAAGCCTTTAGTTTTTTAGAGAAATGATACATGGTTGATGTAGAAAGAAATAATGGATCAGTGGAGTCCCAAAAATCTCACACCACATCCGCGAACTGAGGCAACGTAGTTAATATGTTTACGAATTTAAACGGACGCCGACCTCTCGCAATATTAGCTTCCATCCTAATCTTGCTTCTCAGATGATCTGAGCAACTACCTGATTCGAAAGCACAATAAGCTTGAGGATACGTATTCAGCCATGCTCCATTCACCATTACTCTGTCCAACTTCTTACAAACCAGCCCTTCCTCCCACTTATTACACCAAGTGAACAGAGGCCCGTGGGAGCCAAGGTCTGTAAAGAAACAATAGCGAACTAGTTCTTGAAAATCTCGCATTCCGACAGGGATCGAGGGGGAAATAGTAAATCCCGAGTGCTCTTCACCATCTAAAATTTCATTAAAGTCTCCTGATATATCATGGTTTTTACCCTATTTAGGCCATGATATAAGTCCTTTTTATAGAGTCTTTCTAGTGTTTTGTAGTCTTTTAGAGTCTTTTACAGGTTTTAGCACATTTGGAGCATTTTGGAATTATTGAAGTTTTCTGGAGCAGTTTGGAGCAGAAGCTGAGTTCGTGTTGCTGAGTACCTGATTTCACGACAAGCATCGATCGATACCCCCTGGTATCGATCGATACCCATCGCAGCATGACCAAGACACGCGACTTAATGAAGACTTGAGGAATTGCAAAAGTGCCCAGAAGTCTTTAATAATTACAAGAAGACCCCAACTCGTGTTTTAGGTTATAAATATGATTTTACAGCCACCTGTTTAGGCTATGCATTATTTTACTTTGGTTTGAGACAAGTCTGAATCTCCCTTCGTCCGAGATCAGATCTCAAGAACCTTTTGTTATTCTTATTCTATTGATGATTTATTCAAACATATTGATTGTTTCATTCTCTATGTCTGAGTAGATCCACTTTAGGTTTAGGGTTTTCTCATAAGGGTTTTCTCTGAATGCTAGGTTAATTATCTGTTAGGATTCACCATCTGAATTAGTTCTTCGCCGAGGTTGTGTTCAAAGCTAATTCTAGGTTGATGAATCTGGAACTTAGATCTTAGGATAATTGATTAGGCACGACAGTGCGATTAATTACCTGATAGAACCTAGGTGAGCAAATTGATTATTCGCAAAGAGATTTGGTTTAATTGATTTGTGAACATATCAAACCTGAACTTTAAAGCTGATTTAGAATTTAGGATTCGCAAAGAGATTTGGAATTCCTAGGATTTAGATTTAGATAATTCTCGCAACGACAGTTGGTTAATTATACTTTAGTGATTTGAGTTCAAGAACTGCGCTTAATCTGAATCCTACTAGTTAGTTTATCTGCATTCATTGATTTCCTGAGAAAAACCCTGAGCCTATATTTTCCCAATTGAATTACAACCCCTTTAATTTCTGCATTGTTTTTAATTACATCTGTTTGGCTTAGCTTAATTCGCTGCTTTATAATCTATTGTGTGATCTCTGTGAGTCTTTGTGGTTCGACCCCTAGCTATATTATAACTACTGTTTTAGTACTGTTAGGGTATTAATTTGAGCGTATCAAATTTGGCGCCGTTGCCGGGGACTCAATTTTGCCATTAGGTTTTAGCTGTCGAGTTTCGACTAAGTCCGTCAGTATCGATCGATACTCACTAGTATCGGTCGATACTCCGGCGATTTCTTTGTTGGTATCGATCGACACCACTTGGTATCGATCGATACTCAACGTATTTTCTGGTTACTTACGTGCTTGCTTAGTGTTTTGTTTGCAGGTGTATGCCTGTTCGTGAAACCAGGAGCAACAAGAGCACTCAGCTAGTTGAACTGTCACTGGAACAGCTAGCGCTTGTGGAACGCACAAACAGAAAGACCAAGCAAACATCAGGGATGAACAACCCAGTGGTTTTAAGAGCTGATGAAGCCGGAGTTCTGAGAGACCAAGAGGGTCATGTGTGTAATGATAGAAGGCAACGACTTGATGAGGCTGGAAACGTCATTGTCCCTGCTCCTGTTATTGAGATTGTCGCGCCAGCTGGGCGCGCCAACGTTGGGAATGCTGCAGGTGATCGAGCTAGGACACTTGCCGAGCACAACAGACCTGATCAGTTCTATGCCAATCGATCTGCGATTCGTATCCCAACTTTTCAGAGGAACGATTTCGAGCTGAAGCATGTGTACTACGCTCTTATAAGTCAGAGTCCTTTCCATGGCCTATCTCATGAGCATCCTATGGATCATATCGAGAGATTCGAGGACTTGGTCACTGGGATGAAGTACAATGGAGTACCCTACGAGTTCTTGTTCTGCAAACTCTTCCCATACTCTCTTGGTGGAGACGCTGCTTATTGGTTGAAGCAGTTGGCTCCTGATTCTCTAACTACATGGGATGAGACGAAGAAAGCATTCTTGTGCAACTTCTACGATGATGCGAGATCTGAAGAGCTCAGGAACAAGATCTCCCAATTTTCTCAAGGTCTAACAGAGGGACTCAAGGCAGCTTGGATTCGTTTCAAGTCATATCAGAGGGATTGTCCGCACCATGGGTTCAATCAGGTTCAGCTGCTGGGCACATTTTACAGAGGAATCGATTGGAGGTACCAGATGGCCTTGTATACTGCGAGTAATGGGAACTTCAACACCAGGTATCCAGATGATGTTGTCGTGCTGATTGAGAACTTGGCGTCTAGTAATAGCACCAGGAATGCCGATTTCGAGAGGAAGAAGCAAACTGGAGAAATTGATGCATCGCAGATTGCTGAAGTTCAAGCCAAGCTGGACTTCCTGATCGGGAAGAATCAGAAAGCGGTCCATTTTGCTGCTGAGAATGAAGTGGAGGATTGTAACTATGTTGGTGGTTCTGGTTTTCAGGGTCAGCAATTTGGGTACAACAACAGGAACTTCAGCAACAACAATCGCAATTATGGGAACTCTTTGTACCAGCGCATCTCTCCAAAGTCTACAGACAATAAGATGGAATCCATGCTTGAGCAGATTCTTCAGGGACAACAGAAGTTGCAAGTGGATTTCAATGGGAAGTTTGACTCGCTGTACATGGATCTGAATGGAAAAATCGAAGCCATCAGTCTCTCCCAGAGGAAGCTGGAAACTCAGGTCGCTCAAACCGCATCAGCTGTGCAGAGGCAGGAAGGTTTTCTTCCAGGGAGAACTGAAAATCCAAGACCACAAGTCAATGCGATCTCTTCAAGTGCAGAAAATTTCGATGTGGTTCCTGAAATCGCACAAGCATCGATCGATACTCCTCAGTATCGATCGATACCATCCCAGACGTCTGCTCGAATGGATCCACAACCCCGTGTATCGATCGATACCCCATTGGTATCGGTCGATACCGAGGCGATTTCTGAGGAGACACATGAGATTTCGACTGAGGCGCCTCAAGTAGTAGCAGAACGATTCAATATCGGCCAATTTTGGTGGGACCAGGAAACCGAGTATCAGGCA
>PKML01060581.1:90396-103128 GCA_002933935.1 Eutrema yunnanense
AACCTTTTGTTATTCTTATTCTATTGATGATTTATTCAAACATATTGATTGTTTCATTCTCTATGTCTGAGTAGATCCACTTTAGGTTTAGGGTTTTCTCATAAGGGTTTTCTCTGAATGCTAGGTTAATTATCTGTTAGGATTCACCATCTGAATTAGTTATTCGCCGAGGTTGTGTTCAAAACTAATTCTAGGTTGACGAATCTGGAACTTAGATCTTAGGATAATTGATTAGGCACGACAGTGCGATTAATTACCTGATAGAACCTAGGTGAGCAAATTGATTATTCGCAAAGAGATTTGGTTTAATTGATTTGTGAACATATCAAACCTGAACTTTAAAGCTGATTTAGAATTTAGGATTCGCAAAGAGATTTGGAATTCCTAGGATTTAGATTTAGATAATTCTCGCAACGACAGTTGGTTAATTATACTTTAGTGATTTGAGTTCAAGAACTGCGCTTAATCTGAATCCTGCTAGTTAGTTTATCTGCATTCATTGATTTCCTGAGAAAAACCCTGAGCCTATATTTTCCCAATTGAATTACAACCCCTTTAATTTCTGCATTGTTTTTAATTACATCTGTTTGGCTTAGCTTAATTCGCTGTTTTATAATCTATTGTGTGATCTTTGTGAGTCTTTGTGGTTCGACCCCTAGCTATATTACAACTACCGTTTTAGTACTGTTAGGGTATTAATTTGAGCGTATCCCGAGTGCTCTTCACCATCTAAAATTTCATTAAAGTCTCCACAGATTAACCACAGTTTATTTCTAAAGAGAGGTGAGTCCTGATGATTCCGTAAATCTTCCCAAAGCAGCTTCCTTTCTTCGACAAAGTTAGAAGCATAAATGAAGGAGCAAAAGAACTCTTCCTCTTGATTGTCTAATAATACTGAACAAGTAATGAGTTGATCACTTTTGAATACCGGTGTTAGCCTGGCATTGTCCTTCCAAACCACCCAAATGCGACCCAACCTGTGATGCTCATAGTTAGACAGAAACGACCAGCCTTGAAAAACCGAAGCAACAATACTTAGTGCTTTTGTCTCCTTTATCCTCGTCTCAAACAGACATCCGAATTGTAGAAAACTATTATTTATCCAACTTCGAACCACGTAATGCTTTGAAAATTTGTTGAAATCGCGCACATTCCATGAGAACCCTGACATAATTATTGTTTTTTTGTGGTAACTCTCCGGCTCGAAGTAGAAGGAAGCTTTTCCTTCATAGTCGAAGCAGTTGAGTCACCCTGATTTTTTTTTCCAGCTTTTGTAGCACAAGGGATAGGAGGCCGAGTCCTTTTTCCTCTTGCTTTTCTAGCATCACATCTTGAACTTGCAATATCTCACCATTGCTTTGAATCTCTCCTTCTTCTACGTCATCCTATTTGCTCACGGTATATTCCTCTTCTGCATCTAATATAGAGAAGCATGATGGGGAAACTGACACTTCTAAGTTCTCCCCTCCGGAGCCCATATGTTTCCCGATTTTTGCTGGAGATACTGAGCACCACTTCCCTTCATCAACTAAGGCACTTGCTTCCGGCATTATAGGAGTGTTCTCTACCACAACCTCTGAAGAGATGTCTTTCTCTGTTTTGTCATTTGCAGAGTCTATATTCGGAACAGAGGTGTCACCGTCATTCGCAAAGGGGAGTTTCTCAATTAAATCCAGTTACAGAGTTCTTGCATCATCCTGATTGTCCACTTCCTTTGAAATGCTACTGTTTTTTCCCGACATTACCTGTCTTGTTTTTGAAATACTTGCTTCGCTGCGTTCAGAGCTTTTGTTTGACTCTGTTGCATGACGATGTAGGATCTGCTTCCCCTTGTCTTAGCTAGACACACACCGGCAAGATGAACCCATTTGTCACACATTGAGCACCTTGGAGGTAACCAGGGGTAAGAGAATTCAACCTTACTCTCCTCATCCTCCTTCAGCTGGAATCGAAACGTTTTCGGAAGATCCTTTGACATGTCTGCTTCGACGAACACTTTTGCTACTTCAAAATTAGTGCACAGCTCTGTTTCAGGGTGGAGCCTCTTCGGTTCACCCACTTCACTAGTTAGAAAACCCAGTCCCTTCCACGAGAACATCGAGTGCGGAACTTTCTTCACCATCACCCACATGGGGATAGTTTTGATTTCTGGTTGTGTTTCCTCGATGATAGGTGACCACTTCGATATTATCATGGGGATATCGGCAATATTCCACATGCCTCTTCTAAGTGGTCTTGCTCAAACTAGTGGATCGCGAATTCAGAACTTCATTATTACTGAATTGACTTCAAAAACATCGACTTCACTGCTTTGTCCCCCAATGGCCAGATTTTGTTAACAATAATGTGGACCTTCGCCACGTGAGGAGCAGTCGATAAGAACCTTCCAACCAACAGATCTTCCCAAAGCGGAGCATCCTCAATCACCTCTGTCGGTACTACCACCACTGTCGATCCTTCTCTTTCTGATGTTTGAAACTTGAACTTCGTAAGAGTCGATTTGTTCTTTACCACATTAACCCATGTTGACTTTTTGTGACCTCTTGAGTCAAAATCCCGGTGACCGAAGGACAATCTTCCCCCTCTGACGCCATCCTGGTGGCGGCGGCGGTGCCGGAGACCTTGCGTGCGGCTGCTAACTTTGAAAAAACCCTAATCGCCTAAAAAATCACCCATGCTGACGTGTCTAAGTTGAAATTTGCAAAAATGCAATCTTCACCCGTCTTGCGGATATTATTGTTCCTCCCAATAAAAGATGCAGTGGCTACCATGTTCTTGTCGAAACGATGGTAGTTTATTTGGACGATGGTGCAAAAACTCGAGTACAAAGGGATAAATACAAGTTTTCTTTCCGGTTTAGTTGGTCGTTTATTTGGGCGGTCGCGGTCGCAGTCTTTATGGCGGTTTCTTGACAATTCATTACAACTCCATAAGGCACATGTGTTAGAAAGATTAATCATAGAACTTAGTAGAGAATGTCCTGTTGACGTTGATGTGGGAAAATGCATTGCAAATGCGGTTGATCGTAGGGTTCGCGTGCTAGAGTTCAAGCTCACGTGGTCCGCAGAGCCTACTAACTGTGAGAGCAGAATCTCACAACCTCAATCCTTGGTTTTTAAGTCGTATGTTCTTGAGATTTACTTATAAGATTTTGAGAGAAAAGTTTGTATATTATTATCTTTACCAAGAATTCAGTCCTTTACAATGAGGCTGGTGTTTCAAACTTATACTAGCTCATAATATAACTGCATAAGCTCAATTATTTACATTAAACTCAGAATTAAATATGTAATCTTTGTCTTTAATGTTGAGCTTGATTCTAGGATCTTGAATTAGTGTGTTTGACTTGTTAGACGCAAGTTCCTTCTCCCAGCGACCTCGCCCCTTCCTGCGTGCTCTGCTCCTTCCAGCTTGTGGGCTCATTCCATGAGGTCTCATCGAGCATTGGGCTTCTTTGTTAGACATGTTCATCAGGCTGGACCTTGAGCGTGGAATTTGGGCCCAACAGTTGCCCCCCAGCATCCTTAATGATTTATCACTGAGGATGCGAAGCTACGATCTCGGATCCTGATTGATTTCCTAGTCGATACAATCTTGCAATCTCGGGTCTCTGAAGGATTTCTTGCGTGCTCAGATGCCGAGTTTGCAAGTATCATGTAATATATGTGCGACTTTTAAGGGATATGACAGGGCGAGTGGGTAGTGGATATAAATGGGCGGTTCACGCTGTTCCAACTTCCCACGCCGCCTCGACTCCCATTTGCCAAGGTAATGATGTTTTTTTACTTTTTTTTTTTTTTATTACTTCTACTCCTTTAATTGAACTGTCTTCGCCTCATTTTTACTTTTATCCGAGATACTCTCTTCTGTAAAAGCTCATCCTCCATTGTTTCCGGCCAAATTTCTTCTTTCAACCTCGATTTTTTGCTCTTTCTGCAATGGCGTCTTCCTCTCAGCTGGGTGCTTCTCTCCCCCTCGCCGATCAGTTCGAATCTTACTCAAAGAGTACGATTTCGCCTGCCGAGCTCGCAAATATCTATTCCTTATGCGGATTTGATACATGCGATCTGCTCATCCTGTCGGTTGATAGCTCTCTGGAAAGTCCTCCAGAGGGTTACGCATGCGGTTATGCCGCGTTCTTTTTGAGATGCCGCCTCACTTTTCCCATCCCGACGGCTATCTCTAATGTCATCAGCGACCTCGGGCTCGCCCTTCCACAGCTTATGCCCAGCGCGATGAGATCCCTTGTCGCACTCTGGGTGTGTTCTAAAGAGTCTGGGTCGTGTTCGACACTGAGGTCTTTCGCCAGCTCTTTAATGTCAAAGGGAACTCTCATCTTCGCACGACCTATTATTTTTCGACGAAGGTTAACCGGTCTGTTTTCATGTTTAATGTGAGGGATGATAAGTGGTGGGAGCAGTGGTTCTATTTCAGAATCTCCAGCAAATCTGTTGAGGGCGAGTCGGTACTTCGGCATTCCTGGGCTCAGATTACTGGTCAGCATGATCCCTAGGATGCCGATTCGAGTGCCTTTTCTAGGGATTTCTTAATTGCTGTTTTCTTCTGTTCTGCTTTGATTTTCCTTTTTGCAGAGTCAATTGATTCCTCAAAAGTAGTGACGGCTGAGGTTCAACAGCTCATCGATCTTGTCAAGGGAGAGAGCTCTGATTGGAAGTGTTTCACCCTCGATAGGATTCAACAAGCTCGCGAGCGCCGAGCTCTCGGGCTATCCCTTGCATCTGCTTTCCGGCTTATAGGTTTGCATGTACATTTATATTTCATCCTTTGGTTTATGAGCTTTTCCTCATTCATATCACCCTTGTTTAATTTCGCAGATTCTCGGACTCCGTCTCCCCCACCTCAAGTTCAAGTTTTGACTCCGGTTCTATCCATTATCCTGAGGCTCGAGGCTGTCGCTAAAGATTTAGCCCGCGTTGAGGTTGATCCTCCGGCCAGTTCCCAGGTGTCGGATACTGCCCTTGCTACCTCCTAGGTTGATCTTACTCGTAGCGACAGCTCCACCGAATCCAACAAGATGGTTCCTCCTAAGAAAGCGCAACGCCTTTCATACAGGGAGAGGATGCGACTGCGCCCTGCTCCGACGCCAGCTGGTGCTCTTGACAAGAAGGTCAGGGAGGCTCTCGGTAAATTTGCCCGCGTTGAGACCTCGCGGCGTGAGGAACCCTAGAGGGGTGATCACCGTGAGTCCAAAGCTGACCATGGTGATGGTGGCAGCTTGCCAGCGGGTGGTGAGACCAAGATTGCCCAGCATGATATGCGAGCTAGGGTCTCTCAAAGGTCAACCTCCATGGTATCTTCTAAGGAACCCGGTCACTCTGCCGAGCATCAGTCTCGCTCTAAGCGGTCTCGCGATGATGGATTTGATGGTGAGGAAACATCAAAGAGGCATGTGGCGCCTCCTTCGCAAGGTGGTGGAGGAAATTCTCCGAATGCTTTTTGGTTTGACTTTGATGGACCTGAGGCAATCGTAGAGAACAGCTCCCAGCTAGCGAATCTTTTCAGGCGTGTTAGGCCTTCCTCCTGTTTTTTGCCGTCTCTGAAGAATATGAAGAAGCCTGAAAGCTATACCAATTTTGCGGGTGCGATTGGTCAAGTAGCTTCGGTTCCCTTTTCTTATTATATCATTTCTCCTTACTTTTCTTTGCTGGGTTTTTGCATTTCTTTTCAGGCTATCTCTGCTGCAAACGAGCTGTTTAACTCATTTGAGCAGGACCTTCGCTCTGCCACCCAACCTGAGGAGGTTGAAAAGGCGGCTAGAACTATTGCCGGCCTGGTTTGTGAGCGGGACGAGCTGGTGGCAAGGCTTGCTCGCGGTGGGGAGAAGATGGCTGATGTTGCTCTTTTGAAAAGTCAGTTTAAAGATCAGGCCATTTTGGCCAAGAGATGGGAAGACTCTACTCGGGAGGTTCAAACTCGAGCTGACACTCTTCAAACTCGGGTCTCTGCGCTGGAGAAATCTTGTGAAGATTTGAGGGTGGACCTCTGAGTTGCCGAGGGGCGAGCTGGAACTGCTGAGGACGACTTACGCTCTACCAGCGAGAGTATAGTAAGCTTAAGAGTCCAGGTTGAGAATGTCAAAGAGGATTCGAAGAAGTTCGCCAAGAAGCAGAAGGAGATGGTGAAGAGGGCTCAGAAGGCTGCGAGGAGGGAAATGTCCAAACAATATCGCACCATTCTTCTGGGGATAAAGGATAAATTCGAGAAGAAGAAGATCGAGGTTGACACCGAAACTCAGGTTATGGAGTGTAAGTCCAACATCCTTCTTCTCGATGATATTATTAATCAGACCATCAACGACTTTGAGGCTGAGAGGAAGGATATCGAGGCTGAGAAGTTGAGGTTGGATGCGGAGCTTGCCATCGTCCAGGTATCATATTTTTCCTTGTGTAAACTTGACATTCTGCAGGTATCCGATGATTCGGTTACGCTGCCTGCTGGGCCTAGTGCACAACCATTAAGTGATCAGCTGGATTTTGGTTCTCAGGAGCTTAGGAAGGACTTCTCATTGCTCTTGGATCAGCCTGTCTCGACGGATAAACCAGCTGAACCTGCTTGCTAGAGACCCTTCTTTTCTCTTCATCCTTTCCTGTTTTTTGAACTTAGTGTCTGGGGAGGCCTTTAAACCCATTTCTGTTTATTGTTGAACTTGTTATGCCCTAATGGACTTTTTGATTTGAACTTATGCTCCCTTGAGGAGGCTTTAATTATTTTGATTTTTTTTTCTTTAAAGATCCTCTTTTTGTGTTGTTTTTTATGATAATTTTTGCCCTTTAGAGGCTGACACTTTTTATCGGATCAGAGGCAGTTATTCAGCCAAAGATCCAGGTCGTTCAGAGACCTTGCTCCCAGGTCGTTTAGAGACCTCGGGAGCTGACCAGACGATTTTAAGACACAAGGTCGAAGCCGTTTAGAGGCATGCATGTAACCTAAACAGTTTAGACGTAGAGGTTGTTGTCATTTAGAGACTAGAAAGATTGTGACTTTGCAATTTAGACGGAAAGTCGAGCCATGCTAGCTGGTAGCACGCTAAAACTCGTAAGGCTGTTCATTTATGTAGTAAAGCTTTTAGCTTGTAACTAGAAGTTGAGAGTTCTCAAGCTGCATTTAACAGGCTTGAGGGAAGATTTTTTTTTATTTTAATAGCTGCACCCTTAGCATCCGCAATGGAGACACAAACATTGTGTCTTCCGTTTTTTTTTTTTTTTTTTTTAAATTAATTTTTTAATGTCGCGACGAATCACGTCGCGACACGTCAGCAACTTTTGCTGAGACATTGTGTCTCGCGGAAGACACAAGTCCTCCACTGTGGATGGTCTTATGAGGTTTCTTACGTACCCTAGAGAGGGATCAAGCCTTTTCGTAGTTCGATTTTTACAAGTATCTTTTTAGTGATATTACTTCTTTAAGTTCATGGCATTCCATGAGTTTCTTTCGGGTGTGTTGTCGTGCACTCTGGCGAGCTTGTATACGCCGTTCTTTACTACCTCGGAAATTCGGTATGGGCCTTCCTAGTTGGTGCCCAATTTTCCAGCATTCCTTTCTCTTGTGTTTTCATAAGTTTTTCATAGGACGAGCTCGCCAACTTGATATCTTCGCTGTTTGACTTTTGAATTGTAGTAGCGTGTTGCTGTGTGCTGGTAGTTTTGAAGATTGGCGAGTGCACGATCTCGACGTTCATCGATGACATCGAGTTGGTCGAGAAGCATTTCGTTATTTAGTTACTCGTTTACGGGACACATATCTACTCTCAGGCTGGGGACTGCGACCTCAGCGGGGACCATGGCCTCAATCCCATAAGCCAAGGAGAATGGTGTTTCTGAGGTTGCTTTGCGAGGTGAGCTCCGACATGCCCATAGTACTTCGGAGAGTTCGTCAGACCATTTTTGCTTTTTATCATCCAGTTGTTTTTTGAGATTACTCAATATTAGCTTATTTGCTGCCTCGGTCTGCCCGTTGCCTTGACGGTAACGTGGAGTCGAGGTTGTCAGGCCTGATTCTGTGATCTTCACAAAACTCGAGGAACTGATTTGAGATGAACTGTGAACCATTATCGGTTACGATCTCATATGGGACTCCGTGTCGGCAGACTACATTTTGCCATACGAATTCATGTACGTGGTTTGCTTTAACCTGCTGGAAAGCTCCTGCCTCTATCCACTTGGTGAAGTAGTCAGTGAGGATGAGTAGGAAGCGACACTTCCTTCTTCCCGAGGTTACCATAGGTCCTACTATGTCCATAGACCACCTCATAAAGGGGTATGGAGATGACATGGAAAATAAATTCTCAGTAGGCTGATGCAATGTGGGAGCATGCCATTGGTATTTGTCGCATGCTTTAGAGTGTTCTTTGCAGTCAGCGACCAAGGTGGGCCAAAAATACCCTTGCCTTTTGATCCTGATGGCTAACGCCCTTCCTCCTGAATGGCTGCCACACGAGCCTCTGTGCACCTCCAATAATATCGTAAAAGCTTCGAGCCCGTGGACACATACCAGGTAGGGGCCATTCATACTTCGCTTATAAAGGCGGGGGCTGATTATACAATATCTTGAAGCTATGGTTTTGAGCTTGCGAGCTTCCCACTTGCTGGGGGGAGCCTCTCCCCCCTGAATGTATTGTATAATCGATGCTCGCCAGTCAGCTCTTGCAATCATTTTTTCGCGGAGAGTAACATGCCTGGCGTCGAGCGGAGCTTGTTTCGGGTCCTCAACTTCTCCTATTTCGGGAGGGAGGTCGTCCTCTATCGGGGCTAGTACTATGTCCAACTCCATATGGTCATCGTCTATTTCCATTAAATCCTTGACATCTTTGTTGATTTTAATGCTTGGTTTTTCAATCCCTTCCACTGGAATCACTCTTTTTACAAGTGGATTCGAGGTTGATGCCAGAGCTGCCAGTGCGTCTGCGATCGTGTTCTCACCTCGCGGTATTCGCGTCAGGCTGAAGACTTTGAATCTCTTAACTAGCTCTTGGACTATTGCCAGATAGGATTCCATCCTGCTATCTCTGGCTTCATATTCTCCATAAAACTGACTTGTAATGAGCTGGGAATCGCTGAACGCATTCAGGTTACGTATTCCTATCCCAGCTGCGAGTCGGAGACCTGCTATTAAAGCCTCGTACTCGGCTTCGTCATTTGACGCTGAGAATCCGAGTCTGAAGGACTGTTCCACGACCTCATTAGTCGGGGATATGAGGTGGATTCCAACACCTGCCCCCTGTTTCGAGGAGGCTCCATCGACGTAGAGCTGCCAGGTTTCGGATCTTGTTTCGGTCACCTCGCTATTAGCTGTAAGCTCGATGATGAAATCAGCTAGTACATGTGCTTTGGTGCTAGTCCGAGGTCGATATTCGATATCGTATTCGCTCAGCTCTATAGTCCATTTGGCTAGCCTGCCTGACTGGCTGGGGCGGTGCAATACTGTGCGTAATGGATGTGTCTTCATCACTATGATAGGGTGTGACTGAAAATACGGCATGAGCTTGCGAGCCAAGACTACTACTGCCAAAGCCAGCTTTTCAATTCGTTGATACCTGGTTTCAGCGTCCACTAGGGATTTGCTCACGTAGTAGATTGGTTTTTGCTCGGCTCACTCCTCTCTTAGGAGGACGCCACTTACTGCGGCCTCGGAGTTTGCTACGTATAGGTAAAGTGGTTCTCCCTCGATTGGTTTTGACAGAATGGGGGGGCTCGGAGAGGTACGTTTTTAATTGCTTAAAGGCTTCCCCGCACTTGTCATCTCAAATGAACTTTTTGTTTCCTTTCAGAAGTTGGTAAAAAGGGATACATTTATCAAACGACCTAGAAATAAATCGATTCAGGGCAGCAATGCGGCCTGTGAGCCTTTGCACCTCCTTTACCGTGCTCGGAGATTGCATTTCCAAGAACGCACTAATATGTTTGGGTTTTTCATATATTCCTCTTTGAGTCACTATGTAACCTAGGAATTCACCTGAAGCAACCCCGAAAGTACACTTTGAGGGATTCAGTTTCATCCCATACTTGTTTAGAAAGGTGAAACATTCCCCTAGCCGACTTATGTGGTCTTCCTCTTTCAACGATTTAACTAGCATGTCGTCAATGTAGACCTCCATTGACTTGCCCAGGAGGCTGGCAAACATCTTGTTCATAAGTCTTTGGTAGGTTGCTCCCGCGTTTTTAAGGCCAAATGGCATCACTTTATAACAGTATGTTCCTCGTTCTGTTATGAAGGATGTCTTATCTTGGTCCTCAGGGTTCATTAGTATTTGATTATACCCCGAGAACGCATCCATAAAGCTGAGGAGTTGGTGCCCTGCGGTAGCTTCCACCAGCTAGTCGATGTGGGGTAGTGGGAAGCTATCCTTAGGACATTCTTTGTTTAGATCTGTAAAATCCACACACACTCGCCAGGTGCCATTTTTCTTCTTCACCACGACTGGATTTGCTAGCCAGTCGGGATATTTCACCTCCTTGATGAATCCAATGCTTAGCAACCTGGTGACCTCGCTATTAATAGCCTCGGTCTTGTCAGGTCCGAATTTACGACGCTTTTGACGTACTGGTTTGTGATTTGGATCCACATTGAGCTCGTGTGAGATGATGTTTAGATCGATTCCGGGCATATCAGTTGTTGTCCATGCGAATGAGCCGATATTTACTTTGAGGAATGTTATTAACTGATCCTTTTGAGCCTTGGAGAGCTCGGATCCAATTCCTACCTTCTGGTCAGGATGAGACTCGTTGACCACAACTTTCTCGATAAAGTCTTTGCGAGGTCCGATGGAGCCTGGACCACTCTTTTTTTTGGCCAGGCGGTAAGCGAGCTCATCCTTACGTTGTAGTTGATATATGGCGCTTTCCTTTGCTATATGGAAACCTGCCATATGACATACTCTGGAAGCCTTATGGCTTCCCTTTATTGTTGTGATTCCATGATGAGTAGGGAATTTTACACACTGATGGTAGGTTGAGGATACATCCCTCATAGAGTGTATCCACATTCTGCCAAGGATGGCGTTGAACGGGGCTGGCCTATCTATGACAGCGAATTCAACCATCCTCCTTACTCCAGCTGCTATTACAGGAAGCCTTATTGTTCCAAGGGATGGCGTGGTTTCCCCGGAGAAGCCGGTTAACACCATCTTATCCCCTTTGATTTCGTGATCTGGTATACCCATTTCCCTAAGAACACTTAGGAGGATGAGTTCCACGGAGCTGCCAGTATCTATGAGTATCCTGGTGAGCTCGCATCCACTCACTTCCAGCATGATTAGGAGGGCGTCATCGTGTGGGGAGTCTAGCTCGAGAGCTTCGCTTTCCCAGAATGAGATTTGCGTGTCAGGTCCTTTCAACAGGATTCTGTCACGTAAATCAGTATTCACCCTCCGCTGATGCTTCTTGATTAAGTTCACGGAGTTGCGACACAACTGAGATCCTCCGTGGATGAAACTAATCCTCTTATTCACGCTGGGAAGAAGTAGCTCTACTTCCCTGTCATCGGAGCGTTCTCGCCTCGTTGCGTCCTCGGAGGAGCGTTCTCGCTCCTGATCATCTTCAGATGGGCGATCTCGCCTCATTGCGTCCTCGGAAGAGCGTTCTCGCTTGCGATCATCCTTAGATGGGCAATCTCGCCTTTCGTCATCTCGAGTTGGGTAATAGTTCCTCCTCGAAAGGGGTTTTTCAGCCTCGATGTTGCCCAGCTTTCCTGCTGCGAATTTTGCAGCGAGCTGCTTTTTCACCTCATAGCATTCCTCAGTCGAATGGCCTTTGATTTTATGAAAATCACACCACTAGCTGGGGTCATACGGCTTGAACCTGTTATGAGGTGGGCTTCCTATTGAATATGAATGCAACCCCTGATTCTGTCTTTGGTCTTGGGACTCTTTCCTCCCGAGTTTTTTGGTTCCCTAGGAGTTTGTCGTCTGAGCTGGCTTAGTCGAGGTTGCGGGTGCATGCTGCTTTGACGGAGCTGCACTTTCCTCCTCGAGAATAATCCAGCGCGAATCTCGGTGTAGCGCATCATCTAGCGATACCGGCTCCCAAACTGTGAGCTCCTCAAAGAATTTTAAGATTTTTTGCAGTCCGTTTTGAAGGGCTTTCAGGGCCGTTGGGTTATGTAGATCGGCGATTTTTGCCTTGACAGCTTTAAAACTGTCAATGTACTTCCGCAACGAGTCACCTGGCTTTTGAGTAAGTACCCATAGATCGGCCTTCGAGGTCTCTGATATATCATGGTTTTTACCCTGTTTAGGCCATGATATAAGTCATTTTTATAGAGTCTTTTTAGTGTTTTGTAGTCTTTTAGAGTCTTTTACAGGTCTTAGCACGAATTGGAGCATTATTGGAATTATTGGAGTTCTATGGAGCATTCTGGAGCGAAAGTGAAGTCTGATGACTAAGTGCCCGATCTGAGCGACAAGCATCGATCGATACCCCCTGGTATCGATCGACACCCATCGGAGAAATCATGGGCCGCGACTTTTTATGAAGTTTTGGAGAATTGCAAAAGTGCCCAGAAGACTCTGATAATTACAAGAAGACTCCAAGTCGTGATTTAGGTTATAAATAGGATTTTACTGCCACTTGTTTAGGCTATGCTTTATTCTGTTTGAGTTTAAGAGAGATTTTGGTGAGAGATACAAGTCTGATTTCCCTTCGTCCGAGATCAGATCTCAAACCTTTGTTTTCTCTTTCTGATTTTATATAGAGTATTTATTCAAACATGTTTATT
>PKML01060581.1:106963-164060 GCA_002933935.1 Eutrema yunnanense
TCGCAAAGAAATTTGGTTTAATTGATTTGTGAACATATCAAACTTGAAATTAAGGCTGATTTATTCTTAGGGATTTGCAAAGAAATTTGGGATTCTGAAGTTTAGATTTAGATAGTTTTCGCAACGACAGTTGGTTAACTATGCATCAGTGATTTGAGTTCTAGAATCGTGCTTAACCTGAACCCTGATTAGTTAGTTTATTTGCATTCATTGATTTCCTGAGAAATATCCCTGAACCTATCTTTTTCCCATTGAATTACAACTCGTTTACTGCTTCCTGTTTTCTGTTTAACTGAATTGCTTAGCTTAGCTTGATTTTAATAATTTATTGAGTGATTTCTGTGGATCCTTGTGTTCGACCCCTAGCTAGACTACGACTACTGCTTTAGTACTGTTAGGGTATTAAATTGAGCATATCAGTCTCGATCTGGATAAATACCGAATATTGCTTCAAGAATGCAGCTTGAAATTGGGTGAAGTTGTCAATCGAGTTTGGTTTCAGGGAGGTGAACCATTCCAAGGCCGAATCTGATAGATTTTCGGCGAAGAAGTGGCAGCGTGCTGACTCGAGGTCGCCCCCGAGTAGTCGCACCCTCGAAAAGGCGAATTTGAAACTTCTCATAAATTCCTTGGGGTCGGTTTCTCCGTTATATCGGGGAAATCGGATGTTCCCGACATCGCCGAGCTGGGGGCTCGCGAAACGGTCCAATTTAGACCCAAAACGGCAACATATGGCCAAAATGCTAAGAACGGACTATTGTTGAGTAAAACAGACAATATGGAGTTTTGAAACAAGAAATAGGAACTTGAGCTGGGGGCTCGCGATCCGTGAGGTGAACGGGGTCTGATTGACTTCGTCAATTACCCTATCTATTTCGGATGCTGAGCTCAGAGCAGCATGGACCTGCGATCTCATCCGCTGAAGTTCGGCACTAGTTTCTTGGTAGTATTTCTTGATCGATTCAAATCCATGTGAGCTGTCGGGTCCCATATTGTTTTCATTATTGCCCGGGAAACGGAGCAGGGATTCTCCAGCGGGCTGGGCATGATTGCTGACACTATTTTCAGGTCGCGCTTCGACCTCGGGATTATCCCAAGTCTCGACTTCGTTGGCGTTCCCATAGCGATATTGACCGATTAATCGGTTTGAGGTCGGATCTACTCCCGGGAGGGTCGCAATTGGCGTAGTTCCTTCTTCCGCGGTCTGGATCGTGGAAGGGGTGAATATGGGGTCCGATATCATCGAGCTGAACCGCGAGGTGGTGGCTGAGCCGACCATTGTGCTGGTCGAGGCATCGATATTGGAAAAGTTTAGCCTCGTTATCGGTGGAGACGAGAATAGTAATTCTCCATGTCCAGGGGCGAAAGGGGATTGTGTCCCAGGTGGGAGGGCGAACCGCCCGATGGCGCCTGCCCAAGCCGTTCTTTCGAGATCATCTTGGCGAGCTGCCATCAGGTGATTTTGCTCTATGAGAAACGATATCAATGTCCGGATCTCAGTTATTAGATCCGGAGCCGGCAGGTTTAAGGCTGCAGGTCCCGAGGGATCAGTAGTGTTGTTAATCCCAGTCGTGACACTCGCTCCCGAGGTGGTAATGAGAACGTTTGTCGTTCCATCCAGGTTTGCCGGAGCGATTGTGTCAGGCTGGGTTGGTGAGATGGAGGTGTTTATAACTCCGGATGAAGCAGTGATTGCTGCGCTTGTTGTGTCCGACATTATCTTCTTTCGAGTGATCGATTTCGTTGGTTACAAGAAGGAAATTATTTTGCTCCTTCCCCACAGACGGCGCCAAATTGTGAGAGCAGAATCTCACAACCTCAATCCTTGATTTTTAGGTCGTATGTTCTTGAGATTTACTTAGAAGATTTTGAGAGAAAAGTTTGTATATTATTATCTTTACCAAGAATTCAGTCCTTTACAATGAAGCTGGTGTTTCAAACTTATACTAGCTCAGAATATAACTGCCTAAGCTCAATTATTTACATTAAACTCAGAATTAAATCTGTAATATTTGTCTTTAATGCTGAGCTTGATTCTAGGATCTTGAATTAGTGTGTTTGACTTGTTAGACGCAAGCTCCTTCTCCCAGCGACCTCGCCCCTTCCTGCGTGCCCGGCTCCTTCCAGCTTGCGGGCTCATTCCATGAGGTCTCATCGAGCATTGGGCTTCTTTGTTAGACATGTTCATCAGGCTGGATCTTGAGCGTGGAATTTGGGCCCAACACTAACTTACCCACAAGCATCTATATATGTGATACGCTTGTGTATATAAGTCTTTCCGACAAGATTTTTATTGATGTTCCTTCTACGGTTTGCTTCCCGTCCCTCAAAATATCTTTACCTTCTCCGTGTGGTATACAAAGATGATGAATCTCTTGTTAGAGCATCTCTAACCCATTACTCCATTTTTCACTCTATAATAGAGTAACTCTATAATAGCGTTGGCTTCTTCTCCAACCCCACTCTATTTTTTACTCTAAAAAAAATATTCCAAGTATATTCTCTTTCCACTTAATTTATAGATAATTTGTAGTTATACCCTTATGTTTGTCAAACTTATGAATTTAACCCATTAACTTTATTTTATTGATTATATTCAATAAAATTAAAATGTTATTTCAGTTCAAGTAATTTTATATAAAACAGATTACATTATACAACATAACAAATAACAATAATAATTATAATAAAAATAGTACATATAAGTTTAGTCATCATCATTAGTATATTTTTCCCACTGATGATCAATTAATGCATTTCGAAGTGAAAAATGAGCTTCTTTATCTTTGATTTCTCTAAATCGAGCAAGAAATTCTTGGAACCGGATATTATCATCCTCTGCTATTTGGACCTCTGGAGGTGGAGCTTCTCTTCCAACTTCAATTGGTGCATCGAGATCACGTTCATCCTCGATTATCATGTTATGTACACTACAAGAAAACACAGTTTTTGTGACTATTTTTTGTGACTACTTTTTTTAGTCGCAAAAAAAAGGGACGATTTTGTGACTGATTTGCGACTACTCATAATACAGAGGCATAATAGTCACAAATTACCGACTAAACAAAGCAGTCAGAANGTGGAGCTTCTCTTCCAACTTCAATTGGTGCATCGAGATCACGTTCATCCTCGATTATCATGTTATGTAAAATTACACATGCTGTCATTATGTCATGTAACACATTCCTTTTCCAAAAACGAACAGGACCTTTCACAATAGCGAAATGCGATTGAAGAACTCCGAATGCACGTTCTACATCTTTCCTACATGCTTCTTGTTGTGTAGCAAAATATTTTTTCTTTGGACCTCTTGGCTCATGAATAGTTTGCACTATCGTGGACCATTTTGGGTATATACCATCAACCAAATAATAACCCATATTATATTCCTTTCCTTGAACGACATAATGAACATGAGGAGCAATACCTTGAGCGAGATTGGAGAAAAGGTGGGAAGACTCCAACACATTTATATCATTATTGGTGCCTGGCATACCAAAATACGCATGCCATATCCAAAGATCATAATCTGCCACAGCTTCAAGAATTATAGTTGGTGATCCACTACGACCTGCATATTGTCTAGCCCAAGTGATATATCATGGTTTTTACCCTGTTTAGGCCATGATATAAGTCCTTTTTATAGAGTCTTTCTAGTGTTTTGTAGTATTTTAGAGTATTTTACAGGTTATAGTACGTTTGGAGCATTATTGGAATTATTGGAGCTTTCTGGAGCAGTTTGGAGCAAAAGCTGAAGTCGTGTTGTTGAGTACCTGATTTCACGACAAGTATCGATCGATACCCCCTGGTATCGATCGATACTCATCGAGGCTGACACGACATGCGACTTTAATGAAGAGTTGAAGAATTACAACTTGGTCTAGAAGTCTTTAATAATTACAAGAATACCCAATTCGTGATTTAGGTTATTTATAGGATTTTTACAGCCACTTTGTAGGCTATGCTTTATTTTACTTTGATTCTACTTTTGGTTTTTGGAGAGACAACTCTGAACTCCTGCTTTTATTGATTTCTTTGATGATCTATTCAATCATGTTGCTTTCAATCTCCATGTCTGAGTAGATCCACTTTAGGTTCAAGGTTCAAGGTTCAAGGTTCTCATAAGGGTTTTCTCTGAATGCTAGGTTGATTAGTTTATTAGGATTCACCATCTGAATTAGTTCTTCACATTAGCTTGTTCTCAAGGCTAATTCTAGGTTGACGAATATGGAACTTAGATCTTAGGATAATTGATTAGGCACGACAGTGCGATTAATTACCTGATAGAACCTTAGGTGAGCAAATAGATTATTCGCAAAGAGATTTGGTTTAATTGATTTGTGAACATATCAAACCTGATATTAAAGCTGATTTAGATTTTATGATTCGCAAAGATATTTGGAATTCCTACGATTTAGATTTAGATAATTCTCGCAACGACAGTTGGTTAATTATACTTTAGTGATTTGAGTTCAAGAACTGCGCTAAATCTGAATCCTGCTAGTTAGTTTATCTGCATTCATTGATTTCCTGAGAAATACCCTGGGCCTATATTTTCATCCATTGATTTACAACACTTGTAATTGCGTACTTGTTTTCGTTTACATCTTTTGATTTAGCGTATTTTGGATCTATATAATCTATTGCGTGTTTCTGTGAGTCCTTGTGTTCGACCCCTAGCTATACTACGACAACTGCTTTAGTATCTGAATAGGGTATTAATTTGAGCATATCACCAAGCGGTAGGACAATTTTTCCATTTCCAGCGCATGCAATCTAAACTACCTAGCATACCTGGAAAACATCGTTTTTCCCCAATGTAAAGAAGTCTGGCAACATCATTAGCTGTTGGTGATCTTAAGTATTGCTCTGAAAATATTTCCACGATGGCTCGACAAAATCTTTTCATGCTTTCAATTGCCGTTGATTCGCCTATCTTAATGTATTCATATGTGGCATCTGCAGGTAGACCATACGCTAGCATCCGAAACACGGCTGTGACTTTCTGTAGAGGTGATAATCCAATTCTGCCAACGTTATCCCTTCGTTGTGTGAAGTAGTTATCATGACCTTCAACTGCATTAATAATACGAAGGAATAGAGAGCGAGACATACGATATCTCCTCCGAAACATAACATCATTGTAAACCGGGGTCTCTGAGAAATAATCATTGAACAACCTGGAATGTGCGCTTTCCCGCTCACGGTGGATGAAAGAACGTCCGGGAACTGAGCCACCATGGATCACGTGGGTTTTTTTTTAGAAGGAATTGGATGACTGAGGTTATTAGCAATAGCAAGATGTATTGCTTCTTCTTCGTAATCGATATTATTGATGATTTCCATATTTTCATCATCATGTGAAGAGGATGATGAAGAATTAAAATTTGGGAGATTTTCAAAATTAAAATTCATTTTTGGAGAGAAGATTTAGAATGAGTAATGTAAAAAGTATTTATGATATTGTGATGACTTAACATGAAGTTGTAGTGGTATTTATAGAAATGTGATGAATGATGCTTAATTTTAGATTTTTCCTACGTGTTTTCTAACTAATTTAAGAAAAGCAATGGACAAACATGTGTAAATGTGGGTATACATTTAATGCACAATAAATGTAATAGTATGTGTTGTTGAAATGAAAAGTTAAGGATCATTTCTTCAATATGTGTAGTTGGATTGTCAAATCCATTCAAAATATGTAAGAAATTAATTAAAAGCTTTATGTGTAGTTTGGTAGATGAATGTGAGAAATTAATTCAAATCTTATTTGTGTAGTTCGAATCATAAATGTGAGAATTTATTGTGATCTTTAAGTATCTATAAATACGATAATGGTATTCTACTTTCATTCACAATATTATACAATTCCATCATATTTACACTTGATAATAAAAAAAAATGGCTGGTCGTTCTTATGGATATTCTCAAGAAAAAGACAAGNTCTTTAAGCATCTATAAATACGATAATGGTATTCTACTTTCATTCACAATATTATACAATTCCATCATATTTACACTTGATAATAAAAAAAATGGCTGGTCGTTCTTATTGATATTCTCAAGAAGAAGACAAGTTTTTATGTCAAGTGTATAAGGAAATTTCTCAAGATCCAATCAAGGGTGTTTATCCAGACATCTGATATTTTTTGGTCTCGTGTGGTGGAAGCTTACGAGAAAGGAAAAAGTGCAACTTGGAGTGAACGCACAAAAAGATGTATTCAATCTCGAGTTCAAACTATCGAAAAAGCAACAAAAAAACTACATGCATACATCAAACAATGTGAAAATAGACGTCCAAGTGGTGCTTCAAACGATGATATTGTAAGTATTAATACATAGAATTTTTCAATTTATTTATCTTTGTATTAATAATTTTTTTTTTAAATGATATGAAGTTCAATCAAGCCAAAGTAATGCTAGCGGAAGATCCAAATTTCAAAGCAGGTTGGAAATTTGATCATGTTTGGAACATTATCAAGAATTTTGAAAAATTCAAAGATGGTGTCGTCCATGCTAAAAGAGTCTCAAACCTATGTGGTTTGGGGTATACATCTTCAGAGTCAGAAAATCCTACACCTGATTATACTACACAAGGATCTCCAGGTTTGTCCTCATTTTCTTTGAAGTTAGATGACGATATTATTGGTGGATCTCCATCTCAACGATCAATCGGAGTTAAAAAATCCAAATTGAAAAGAAAAAACGACGATCAAATATCCCTTGTTATCAACACTTTAGAAGAAGGAAATAGACAACTTTTGGAGCAACTGAAGAAGACAAATGCACAAAAAGAATATCATTTAGAGATTCAAAGTAAGAACAATGCATTGAAAGAACTTAAGGAAGAAAACAAAATTTTACTTCGGGACTTGAGTTCCATTCAAGATCCGAATATTCGTGCATATATTCAAGCAGAACAAACACGGATTTTACAAAAACGGGTTGATCAACAACGATCTGAATAAGTTCATCCCGCATCGTCGTTTGGACAATATTTTAATGATCTTGGTGCATCCGGAAGCGGTTTACCAGAATACTAATTTAGTAGTATTATGTTGTGTTTTATCTTTATGTTTTTTACTTTTTATGTATTTTTAATTTTAAAGTTAGTTTGTCATTGTATTTTATATTTAATATATATTATGATTGTTTTTTAAATTTTGCATAATCTATATAAATAGTTTTATTATTTATACTAAAATTTATGTGTAGAAAAAAACAAAGTTTTTGTTGAATAATTAAATGATAACATATAATAGTTGAGGAACCAAATTATAAATAAAAAAAGTTTCACTATAAAATAGAGGGATGAACAGTGTCACGCCAAATATAGAGTAATACTGTTCATAATTCTATTTTAGAATAGAAAATAGAATGGGGTTGGAGAGGATTTTACTCTATAACAGCGTTTGGAGTAGAAAATAGAGTGGGGTTGGATATGATCTTAGGCTTTTATCGAACTGTCCTATTCTCAAGCTATTGTATGTGGATCGACATGACCAAGACAACGTGAGAAACTTTAGTATTAAAATGCCTTATCTAGAGACCTTACTGTATAATTATTTGTTAGTATATATACTTTCTAGAGGGATCTTTGGTTATAGATACCCCGAATTTAAAGAAAATCGTCATCCCATATAATTCTGGAAACTCTTGCTCGATTGAAAACAACCCGCTTTGATGAAGCATGCATCAACGTTTAGGCATGTCTCTATTTTTATATGAGCTTTAGGCAAAAAAAAAATTTTGGACCCTTTTCCAAATAAATTTTGTTTTGACCATTTTTTCTTGAAGAATTTAAAAAAAAAAAATTTTGGACCCATGGCAAATGCGCATGGGTTTGAGCCGCGTTTTATGTAACCTTGATGACAAGGTTATGAGATCTCTTTCTTCGGCCATGTATCTCGAATTAATTTTGAGCATAGAAACGGTACGTATCGCTCTTTAATTTTCAACCTCAAATTGTTTTTTTTCTTTTTTTAATTAATTATAAATATATTAATAACCAGAGATAAAATTACGATCAGACCGAACCAATAAACCTGAAGGCCTGGTTCGGAGGCTGTACCGATTACAAATAGAATTTGAAAAGAGAAAGACCTAAACCGAGGGAACCGTCGTTAACCGGGGCTCGCGGAAGAAACTCTAGCGCCGCCGGAAGCAGCCTCGGGAAACCCTAGCGCCGTGAGGGAGCTTAACACAGCCTCAGGATCCGCCTCCACCACATCAATGACTCGCCGGAATAGGACCACCGGCTCTTCGCAGCAGAACATAAGATCTCTGCGTTGAAAGCCGCCACTCGATTCGATCTCCGGACAACTTAGGACCGCCGTCTACTCCGACAGGCTGAAGAAACACCGCACAGCTCACCTAAGTCACAGATGGGAAGAGAAGCAAGGGGGAAAGTGATATAGTTATTAACGATCAGGATGGTGGACACGTGGACAGCTGAGATGAGCAGAGCCAGCTCAGCTTAATAAACCAATAAAACTTCTCGATTACATTTTTTTAGTTATGCAGAAAAACTTGTTTGGATCTTTATCTTCTTCTTCTCCAAAACTCTCTGAAACTTTTGTTAACGTTGTTGCATCTTGAGCCCAGAAATCTTTCTTCCTTTTAGATTTCTGAATCAGATGTGTGGATATCTTTGTTTTATGAATATTGATATTCCTTTATCTTTCTCATTTCAAAGTTAAACCCCTGAGCATTTTGTATCAAAGGTATCAGAGCTTTGTCGAACCTTGGCCATGGCAGAAACACGTTCACAAGCTCAGAAATCACAGTTGAAGGAGACGTCCGTTCGCGATCTCGAGGAGTTGATGGGTTCTTTCAAATCACAGATGCTCGAGCGTACCCAAACTCTGGAATCGAATGTTGCTTCTCAGAATACGAAGATTGAGAAGTCCTTGGCTGCGATGTTTGAATCTATACGTCTTTTCACAGGAAATCACTCCAAATCTACAGATCTACCACCTTCCCGTCCTCCACCAGCTCCACCAGTCCAGATTTCTACCCCCGATCTAACTACGCCGGAGCGTTCGGGTACGTCTTTTAATTACTCTGGTGTGACTCGCCTGGCTAAGCTGGATTTTCCTCGATTTAATGGAGATCAGATTAAGGAATGGTTATTCAAGGTGGAACAGTTTTTTGAGATTGATCACACTCCTGTTGAGTTAAAGGTTGGTCTGGCTTCGATTCATCTGGATGATGCCGCGGCTAACTGGCACCGTGCGTTGATTCAATCTGGTGTTAATCTCGCCGGTTTACAGGATTGGACAACTTATACGGTTTTGTTGATGGAGCGTTTTGATGAATTGTTTGATGATCCTGTTGCGGAGTTAAAACATTTGCAGGAGACCGCTGGTATCATGGATTATCACACGAAGTTTGAGCTGATACGCACCCGTGTTAACCTTTCAGAAGCTTATTTGGTCAGTGCATACTTGGCAGGTCTTTGCATTGACACTCAGATGCATATTCGTATGTTCCAACCACAGTCCGTGAGACAATGCTTGATGTTGGGTCGTCTGTACGAGACTGCTCACCCGAGAGCTAATCCTGCTGAAGGGTCCAGACAGTCTTTTGCAGGAGGGTCCAGACAGTCTTTTACAGGAGGGTCCAAACTGCCTTTTGCAGAGGGGAAAAACTTCTCACATCCCAAGGAGTCAGACAGAGGTTTTGGGAAACCTGCTCTTCCTGCGTTGTTGGATACACCTAAGGAAATTCAACCTAGAAAGTTTCTTAGTACAGAAGAGATGAGTGAACGAAGGGCTAAAGGGTTGTGTTACTTCTGTGATGAGAAATATTCTCCTGGACATTATCTCAAACACAAGAAGACTCAATTATTCATGATAGAAGCAGAGGAAGACACGAAAACAGCTGAGCTTACTGAAGAAACAGATACTACCGTGATCACAGCTGATATTGCTCATATTTCTCTCAATGCTTTGGCTGGTATTACTGATTACAATACAATGCGAGTTAAAGGAACCAAGGGTAAGAAGACCTTGTTCATATTGATTGATTCTGGGTCGACTCACAATTTCCTGTCTCCGGAGATAGCTGTGAAGTTGGGGTTAAGAGTCGAATCGGCGGGTCTAGCCAAAGTTAAAGTGGCTGATGGTAGTAATTTGGCAGTTCAAGGAAAAGTAAAGAAGTTGGAGTGGAACTTTCAGAATACTTCTTTTGTGGCAGATTTCATGATGATTCCCTTGGGTGGTTGTGATATGGTGTTAGGGGTGCAATGGCTACGCACGCTTGGAGCTATCACATGGGATTTCTTGAAACTGGAAATGATGTTTAAGTTGGGACAGCATAAAGTGGTTTTGCATGGTATCCATCAAGACTCAGTCAGGTCTATCAAGGCTTCAAAACTGAGTCATTTTATTCAGGCTGAGGGAGTTTCTACGGATCCAGCTAAGGTGAAGGCAGTTGCAGAGTGGCCGATTCCAGTGAAGAAGAAGCCACCTGAGAATTTTTCTTTGATCTAATGCAGGAGTACCCAGACTTTCGACCTTGAGGTCAAGGTCTTTGAAAGAAGGGAGATTTGATATAGTTATTAACGATCAGGATGGTGGACACGTGGACAGCTGAGATGAGCAGAGCCAGCTCAGCTTAATAAACCAATAAAACTTCTCGATTACATTTTTTTAGTTATGCAGAAAAACTTGTTTGGATCTTTATCTTCTTCTTCTCCAAAACTCTCTGAAACTTTTGTTAACGTTGTTGCATCTTGAGCCCAGAAATCTTTCTTCCTTTTAGATTTCTGAATCAGATGTGTGGATATCTTTGTTTTATGAATATTGATATTCCTTTATCTTTCTCCTTTGACTTCCGTTGGAACGGGCCGATGAATTGTCCAAGCAGACTGGCGAGAAGAAGACTAGCGTGTACCGCAGAGCCATTGCTAATGGAATTGGGGAGATTCTTTCGGTCTACAGGTCTGTGATACAGTAAATGAGCTATATAGAGTAAATAATACGTGGACGGTGGAGATTAGAAGATGGATTCAACGGTGGAGATCATTTTAAGCTCTCAGATGCGTTAAAATGAATCAGAGCGTAGAAAATATTCATTCATGTGATTTTTGTGATTGAAGTTTGTATCTTCTTCTTCTCCGATTCTCTTTTCTGTTAAAATGGTGGTAGACTCATTGTTCTCTAGAGCTGTTTCTTCTTGCTAAGCTCTAGCACTTTGAGATTCGGATCTTTGTTTTATGAACATTGGTTCGATTTATTCTTGTTTCAATCTCAATCGGAACCTATTACAATTTCCTTTAACAAAGGTATCAGAGCTCTGTCGCTCCTCGGAATCCATGGCGGACGTAATCCAGAAGAAATCGCCGTTGTCTAATCGCGCAATCAAGTTTCATCGGAGGATTTCATGGGAAGAGATGGATGACAGATGGTCGAAGGGGCTTTGTATGTTTTGCGATGAACCGGAAACTCCAGATCACCATTTGAGACACAAGAAATCAGGGATCCTCATGATAAGTTGTGATGAAGATCAACTTCCTGATGAAACAGAATCGCAAGAATCAAGCTATTCATATATCGAGATTGCTCCACATTATCAGAATGAAGTAGCGGAGGCGGACACAACTTCGTCGCTTGAATCGATTCTCGAAGAAGAAGAATCTAATCATGAGAAGAACTCGGCTGGTTCGATTCAAGAGGAGGAGTCAAAACCAAGGGAAACAGAAATGAATCCGACGGAAACGCATTCTGAGCTTGCGAGTGTTTGTGTTCAACAACGAGAACTACTTCCACAACCTCAGGTAGCAATTTCTGTCATGGAATATGGCCTTAGGGGTAAGAGATTAGGGGATTTTGAGATGGAATTGGTAATTGAGGATCAGCAACTGGTGGTATCCGAAATCGTGCGCCCAATTGTTGATTGTTTTCACTTGGAAGTGGCTGAGTTTCGTGCGAAATCAATAGGTGTTAAGGTCACACCTACGGCACACCAGGTGTTCGACACCATGCCTCTTAGAAGCCAAATCCATCAAAGGAGGACGAAAATGGTAGCTCCTAAGTCCTGGAAGTTCAAATATAAATCTGGGAAAGTGAAGAAGAGGAGACTGCACTTCAATGTTTGGGCAGATTATACAAGGAAGAGTGTGATGTTTCAGAACACAATAAGAACGGAACTTGCTACTTTTCTACAAGAAGATTCAAAACAGGTGCAAGTGGCTTTTATTTGTAGTCATAACAGTGGTGAAGAGGATCACATTAGGTTGTGTTCCATGGAATCTCTTCATAAGACACGGGCTGTTGAAACAGTTGCTTTAGGGTCGATGAATAGCAAGTTGTTTGCTCGTCTCAAGGCTTCATCTGTTGAAACAGTTGCTGAGCGATTGCTTTTGATAAGTGCTCTACACATGTTTCATGATGATAATGAGTTACGAGCTGTTGGTTTCTCCTGCTCATCAATTGGCCTTCTATATGGATCATTACCAAAGCCACGTGGAGAGGGTCACCCAGCTCTAAAAGATAGTGAATTGTTGTTACAAGTTCACGCACATTTGAGAATCTCTAATGAGGTTGGGATCAATTTGGCTTCGGCAAATGTGGACAGGAGACTCTATTTTTCTGTGTGGCCATGTTGGAGGAAGAAGACGGTGCTATACACTGTTCTGAAACAGTTTGGCAATGATGTTAATATCAACTATTTTGTCATTGCCGCGCATAAGGATAGACTAAGCTCAAAGAAGAAGATGAAGTGTGGTAAGACTTGGCACTTCAAATACAAACACAAGACCCGAGACAGATTCATGGTCAATACAAGACACCTCGACTTGTTAATGAACTTGAGGGGAGTTACCAAGTTTTGGAGATATGATTTGGTTGTGTTGATAAATTGGACTGAGTTGCAATCTGATTTGAAAGATGCTGAGGATGCTTCTCACACACAGGTTTTCACAATCATGAAGTCTGTTGTGAAGCTGTTTTCAAGAGAGTGCAACAAGAACAGATTGCTTATGTTGCATGATGCACACATTGCTCGGGAACTGTTGTGTGGATCTCTGGTTTCCAGGTGCATTAAACATAGACTTCAGGAGCTTAATAGCTTGATTCAGCAAATGGAACTTTGAAATGAGAAACTTGGAAAGGAAAGGAACTTGCCGGAAAACATGGTACCTCGCTTCGCCGCCGTCCCCTGGCGACTCCACTCGCCTCCAGTATCTGCCTGCTAACCTCCTCCCTCGGACTCTCTCGCCAAACACCAACCCAAGGCCCACGCTACGCCACACCGCCACGAAACCCACCATGGCTAAGCTCATCCACCACCGTGCTCACAACGAAACAGATGGCCACCCTCGCCAGATCCTGTCCTAAAGACCCAGCTCAGAGCCCTCAGCACACCGGAACACAGAGTAACATCGCTCGCTACGCCATCGCCGACCTCTAATCACCTCTAGATCTAATCGGCGTCGCCTCCTCCCACGGATGAAGCACCGTCGATCTCCAAAAGGCCGTAAGTTCTCCTTCAGCGCTGTCTTCGCCTGAGAGAACCGCCGGCGACGAGAATGGGAAGAGAAAAACGAGAAGAAAGAGTCGCCTTTTGAGTCGCCGCACGTGTAGGGACACGCGCCCGACCCCTCCTCTCTCCAATTTTCTTCCAAAAATCCTCAAATTGTTGTTATGATCACATTTCCAACGTCGACTTATATTCATTCAAGGTTGCGTATTGTAACACCGCTAACTTCTCCCAGCTTAGGGAGTGTGTAAGCTAGCTCATACACATGAGTTAGACTGGTTGGAACCACTAATGCTTTTGCTTCGAAATTCTCCTAATCTAAAATAATGGTTTGTACCTTCATTCATACAATTTGATGGACTAATAAAAGCAAAAAGTAAATGTGTTTATTATATCCCTCATCGTTGCTTTGCTTCACAGATGCTCACACAACTTAAGGATGATTTTCCGCTGACATGGAACCAACCGAGTTATGTTCCGGGATGTTTGTCAACCCATCTCGAAATCTTTCAATGGAAAGGATATGGAGGAAGAAGCGAAGAGAAAGAAGTCGTAAGATACATCCTCGCTATGTTTGATTTTTTTCTGTTTTTGTTGAAATTTCATGTCTTCTCTACAAATCCTTAGTTTCTATCATCTGATAATTTATGCTTTTTGTCTGGATCAGAATGTAATTTGACAAGTTTGTTGTCATTTTGGGATAAATTCATAACGTTTGGGGACTAAATAAAAATAGTGAAAATTACCCAGAATAACATGAATCTTTTATGTAATTACTAGATTAACATCCTCAGAACTGAGTTGACTAGAATAACACAACTCTTTTGTCAAAAGACAAAACACCCCTATTNCAATTACACAATTAACGCAGCGGCGGAGCTAAGATACGGTGTGCCCTAATTTCTGCCGGAGAAGAAAAACAACGGTCTTCTTCGGACTTCCGGCGAGGGTTAAACGATGTCGTACGACGATGTGGAGATAGAGGATATGGAGTGGAACGAAGAGATTCAGGCGTACACGTATCCTTGCCCTTGTGGCGATTTGTTCCAGATTACGAAGGAGGATCTCCGGCTCGGCGAGGAGATCGCGAATTGCCCTAGCTGCTCTCTCTACATCACCGTCATCTACAATATGGAGGATTTTCAGATCGATACGAAGAAGAAGAATAACGAACCTAAAAGTCGCCAGCCCATCGCCGTCGCGTGAGGTAAATCTCCCAATCTGATTTCAGGTTTTGAATAAATTTGTATGCATGATATATAGTATTAGAGCTTAATCTATCAAACAAGAATGGGTTTTTGAGATTCTTTGTCAAAGTTCGAAGCTTTTATTAAAAGCTGAGAGCTTGGTACTGGTACTAGTTATTCTTGTGTTTTGTTCTTGAAGAAGATGAAGCTACTCTATATTTACTTTCTTGAGCTGTATAAATGCAATGATTGTGTCTACCTAAATGATCTCATTAAGGATCCATTTCTTAGTATAAATTTGTGAAATCTGGATGTCAAAGGTTATAGAATTTTACTTCCTTTTCTGGAAGTTTGGTTGATCTTCTCGATACTACTTGTTGGATGTTAGCGGTTTCAGAGTCTTACAAAAACGTTTGGTCTTGTTTAATGAAATCTGGATGTCAAAGTTTTAAGAAATTTGCTTCCTTTTCTTGAATGTTTGTTGCTCGTCTCTTTGTTTCTTTGGATTTTGATGAGGGATCAAAACTGTTTTTTTTTAAAATGGGCAATACCGTCCAAAGAAGCTTCACTTTTTGCAATTAGGTGGTATAAATGAGTAGACTTGTTGGATGTTAGCGATTACAAAGTGTTATAAAAATTTGGTCAAAAAGCGTTATTGTGTTTTCTTCTCGAGTTAGGATCTAAAACGGCGTGCGTGCGCGCGCTTTTAGTTTTGTTTTGTTGGCGAGAAGTAGAGAATGAAGTAATTGTAACCAATTATTAGAAGCTAACCCGCAACCATGGAAATTAACACCTTGAACGCAATTGCAGGCTTAGGTCTGCTGCTTTTTCGGATTACTTATGTGAGAATATGTTTGCTTATTTGCAGATTGTCGTGGAATCGATTAGAAGATTATTCGAGAACAGCAGAAGAGATTTATTCTGTTGTTCAAAAGTTTTGGAAAGCATATGAAAAGTGTCACCATCCTTAGATTATGGGTATTTAGTTTACATTGATCAGATATAGAGATAAACATGGAAACAAAGGTGATGTGTTGCTGGTCATTTATGATTATTAAAACCGAATTCTTGGTGCTTTCTTGCACATTTAGATCCGATAATTTAGAATACGCTCTGATTTGGTTTGAAGACGGTTTGTACGGCTTATATTGCCTTTTCTTTTCTTGGGTGTTTGGAGTTTGTAATTTTTATGAAGCAGAATGATAAAAACACATCTTGTCACCAATTATAAAACTCACTTTTTCTCAGTTGAACTTTTGATGGTTTAGTTTAAAAAGTGTTGAGATCAAAGCAATATGTTTCAATCCCATCAAGCTCTATTCTTAGGACCAAAGTGTCTTTCTCTCAAATTCACTAGAGAATATGGCAAATAGAAAAGCTCAATTTCATCAAGAAGAAGCACAAAAAGATAATAAAGAATTAACATTAAAAGAGATAATTGTATCCACAAATTTTATTTACGTTTAAGTTATTATTATTATTATTTTTGTGTCTTCTGTGTCAAATGATGATTTCGTCTCTGTTTCCTATTGGTCCGTATACTGTTCACACTTGATTCATGCAACACTGTACATGGGTACGACTGGAAAATCAACTCGTGTACAGTACAAAAAGTGTTAGTTTTCCAATTAAGTTAAAAAATGTTAAAAACTTTATACAATTTCAAAAAGTGACTAAATAGCCAAGAATCTCTTACCAAGACCACATATATGATTTTCGTTTTAATCGGACCAATGTAATCATTTTAATCTAAAGTTTAAGAGATATTTGCACACACATTCACTTTATTTATGTTTTTTGCACTTTTTTTTCTTTGTATCAAATGACGATTTTACCATGTTTCTTATTGATCAACGCGTGTACAGTATTAGTTTTGCATAGCTTTAGTCACTAAGTAAAATTTTAAAAAAGGGTAGACGATCTATTTCCCCACGAACTATACCCATATCACACCAGATTCCCACGGAACTATGACCTCTGTATATATCCCTACAAAATGAAAGTTAAAGATCTAAATCCCCCCCCCAAAAAAGTTCGAAACTTAANTAAAGTTTAAACCAATTACTTTTTTTTTTGTTAAGAAGAAATGACTAATTTTGGAGACAAAGATCCATTTTAACAGCCGAAATAACCGTTTGGCGCGTCGTAACTCCATGATTTCATTTCCTTTTCGAAGGATCCTAAACCCAGAAAAACTCACCCTCGAAACAATTTTTATTCTAATCAATTCTTCATAAGATCTAGCCAAAAATCGATATATACGTTCTTGATTTGGAAGGTATGTCATCTATGAATGTGTAAACGCCTTTCTATATGCACCAAACATTACTCATTGTTGATGATTGCGTTTCATAGGGTTTTTTCTTGGCGAAGAAGAAACCAAAGGTACGAGGATCTCATTAGCTGAGAATGGTGAAATTAACAATCTTCGGAAAGGGCCTTACGACCATCATGATGATGATGATGAAAGTTTTGGTTGGAGCATCGGACAATAACGCGGTCTACAGTCCATGTTCAGACACTCAAATAAGCAAAGGAGATGGTTTCACCATTGGTGTTGCAATCTCCAGCAAAGAAGCTTTCTTCCTAGACCAAGTCCAGCTTTCCCCTTGCGATTCTCGTCTCGGTTTAGCTGCCAAGATGGCGCAGCTCGCGCTTTTTAGACCTAAGGTGGACGAGATCTCTCTTCTCTCCATCGACACAAGTAAGTTTAACCCGGTAAGTCTTTGGCTATATATGTGAATCTGAATGGGACACAATCGCAAAGATTCAAGAAGTAAAAGCTTAATTATTTGGTATGTTTTCTTGTGAAAAGAGTGAAGCAGGAGGCTACATGGTTGGATTTGCAGGCTCGAAATACGCAGCAAGATCTTATCCTGTGAAGGTCGCAGATGCAAGCAACACAATCACAGCTTTCACACTTGTAATAATGAATAACATTAAACCCTTTCGAAACAAACAACATACAAATTAGAGAATCGAATCGCTGAAGTTGAAACTGTATTGGCAGGTAATGGAATTTCAGAAGGGAGTGTTGCAAAATCTGTTCTGGAAAAACTTCGGCTGCGATTCGTGCAAAGGAGGATCTTCGTCTGTGTGTCTAAATGGGACGGATTGTGCGGTTCCTACATCAAAATGCAAGGCTAATGGAGGTGAAGCTAACTGCAACATCGGAATCCAGGTGGCGTTTTCAGGGACAGACAAGAACCTCGAGTCGCTGAACTCGTGGTATGAGGTGAACAATCTGAGGCAGTACTCACTTACCGACCTCTATGCAAATGCTGTAGATTCTCTGAGTGGAGGACTTCTGTAAGAGATACAAAAGTGTAATGCAGCAGGTACTATGTAATTGAGGTTCCTAAATAGGTTTTTCAACTTTACATGTCTTAACAACAAGTTACAGTGATGAAACAAATAACTTACCCTTCAAGCTTGCAAACCAAAACTACATTTCTATGGATCATTACAAAAGTAAGAAATCACTATTTTCCACACACAAGAGGTTTATATACAGAACCCTTTTGTCATTGTTGTATACAAAACCCTCGCAAATTGATACTACCACTTGTTTTTTTTTTATACACATGGAAGAATATTTAAAAGAACCCCCCCAAAAAAAATCCCCAAGATTTAGAAAAAGAAAGTCAAAATTTAACAAAGAGAACAAAAAAGAAGAAGCAAATGGTTCAAGTCAATCATGGGCTATCTCCTCCATATAAACCTGTGCTATTACTCTGACCGACCGTGCGAATTCTCCCTTATGTCTCTCAGAAGATCTTGCAGCTCGGGGAATACCGTTCGGAGTAGCAGCTCCAGTATTGCAAATGTTAGTTGCTTTATGCATACGTTTGACTGCGATCGATGATTCATGTGTCAAGTTTTTAGTCAGACCAAAATGATGGATGATGCAACAACCGAATTAAACACTTTACCCAAAAAATTTAAACAACTTAAGTGTGACACAGAAGAAGCCTAACCTGAGTGAAATAGAAGATGTCTCTCGCGCATCTCCTGTACTGTTTGTGCCCTACCAAGCTCACTAAGGCTGTTGGGGCGCCATCTGATCAAATGCCAAAATGTTACTTCCAATGAGACTAAACTAACACGAGACTATATATGGTGGCAATTCTAAGATACTCACCGAAAAGGAATTTCTTGATTTCATTAGCTCTACGTGAAGCCTCGAGTTGCTGCTCAAAGGTACTGGGTTTAGTCACCTTCATGCCACCAAGTTGGCCTGCGATTTGGAAAGTGTTCTCACTAGGGTCCGTCTCATCCGATGCCTCTTGACCGTCACTTGTTCTGGTAAAGAATACGCCATTTGGCCAGAGAATCTGGAGAGAAATTCAAATAAGATTGTAAGCACCAAAAAGTGAGATCACTCCACTAGAACTATTATTTCCTCTGCCTCCCTGCAACAATCAAAGTTAACTAAGCATGTCTGGAAAAATGATCGGGTTAAATGTTCATGGATCAAATATGATGTTGGGGTCTCTAAGAGGACAGAAATAAGTGAAAATTCAATTGACTTTTCGACAAGATAATGGAAAACTCAATTCTTACATCTTGAGCCCAACGAATTCCATGAGCAACTGTGTCTTCACTCCGCAGCCAAAAGATCTCCCTCAGGAGCCAGTCATCCACAGCATCTTCCATAAATAACTGTAATATTTGCTTTGATATCCAGAAAACTTGCCTCCTATAATAACACCATATCTAAGATTATTCGAAAACACCATGTGATACAGGACCTAGTCAAATAGAATAGAATAACTCCTTCGTCTCACCTTAACCAACCTCTTCTATTTAACTGAAACACTTTATCAACTAGGTTTAAAATTGGCACACTGACATTGGGCGGCATCCACTGTATTGAAAAGAAAAGGATAAGTATGACGTTGTCCAAAATTAGAAGATACCCAAAGAGTATACTAACAACTTAAAACATCTTTTGTGATATGTCTCATTAAGCATAATTCAATTTCAGGTGCATCAAAGACATCTCGTGACATCAAGAAAAATCTCAGCCAGGGAACATACACAAGCCAAATTACACAATCTGATCAATGGATGGCATCCAGTATAACTGTAGATTATGCAAGGGACACTAAAGGACCATTTATGCTGTACCTCGGGTGGCATGCCAGTAGGATTGTGAACCAAACTTGTCGATGGATCGGCGTGCTGCGAATTGCTGAACCCCCTTACTTCAGATTTTGCCTTAAAATCATTTTCTATTTCCGAGGGCGAATTCTCAGGCTCTCCAAGACGTCTAACCACTCTCGGTGGGAAATACTTAGAGTCCAATTCATTATCTGAGTGCCACCCATTAGCGTCTGAAACAAGTGTACGTTCCCCTTGGGTGCTCTCTTCAAGTTTGTCAATATCTTCAGTATCAGAAATGCTGCTGTGCATCGATTCAGTTGCAACTTCCTTAGAGAGGTGAGTGTTTATATCATGTACACTCCAGGAGAGGTGGCGGGCAGGAGCAAGATCATTTTCTTCAAGTGGAGATCCTACAACCTTGCGCATAAGGCCACCTGAAACCCCTTTAAACTGACGTACAATATCGTCCATGGCATCATCAACATTAACTGCTCAATTCCAAGAAAGGGAATTTAGTAAGATGGAAAAGTAAAGCAAACACAAAAACAATAAGCATTTCTCTCTTCATTCTGATCGTTTTTTTCAAGAATTCAGTTTCTTAGCATAACAAGACCGATTAAGATTTTTTTGATAAACGGTAACAGAATGCGAGGGCTGAAATTTATATACAGCTACATGTTACCGAAACAGTTGCGACAACAATACCTGCAAGAGTTTTCATCACCGATGAAGACTTTCCAAAAGAATAGTTCTACAGAACGAAAGTGGCAATCGTTAGATCATCCATCTTAATGAAAATAGAAAGCAATGAAATTTTGGGGTGGCACTGAGTCAGGTCCGCACTTTTGAGGACGCACTTAGAAAATCCCAAACTTCATGTTGTTCAGCAACATTAGCTATAGACAAGAGATCCTGCAGACAAGGAAAATAATCCCTAATAAGAGAATGTTGATGGTAAATAGGTTTTTAAAGCTGCCAAGGGACTAAATAATACTTGTAGATACTTGTCCAGCTGAATACAGCGGCGATGAACAAAAGCATCTTCGGTGCTTGATGAGAATATACGCTTGGGGGGTAACTGTAAATTGTAGTTCGGGATTTCTTTGAGTTGACGATGCAATCGCTCGAAATTACTGTATCTGGAGGGAAGAAAATAAATACTTTACGATCGAGTAGCAGCAATCTTGTGCCTTTTACGAAGAAAATCAATATTAAAATCTAGTGACATGAGTAAGGAAGTTCAATGATGCACTGATATGATTTTCTTGCTAACAGAAATGATGAGAAAATAACCTTCTCTTAACAAACCAAGTTTCCGTATCAGTCACCGCAATGGAATATACTGCAAACGATTTTGATGCCAGCTTCTCAAAATAAGCTCCAAGAACCTGCAGCCACACAGACGTAAGATATAACCTTCTCAGACCTCTTCAAGACAAAAGAAATAGTGATCTTAAGTGAACAGCATAATATATTGCAAAACACACACACAAAACGAAAAAGGTTGTTCAAGTGCATGTCTGTCACACAAAAAGAAAATAAAGAAATGGTAAATTAGATATCAAAATCCAAAAGTAATATCGAGGCCAGAACTTACCCGACATTTCAGCTTCGGGCAATGCTGACTCTCTTTGTGAAGAACAATGTTTGGGGATTTATTATCACGTGTATAATTCTCGTTGTGCTTGATAAAATCAGTGGTGTAGAATTCCGTGATAAGAGGCCCCTCACCGACTCTTAATAGTGCCAGCCTCGTGTCAGGATTTAAATTAAGATCTGACGTACTATTGGATCTCTTAAGCCTATTTTTATTTCCATCAGACGGAGATTCCTTTCTAACATCAACCTCAAACATGTGGCGACCTTCATATGAAGCTGATATACTGAATTCCTCAGCCATCTGCGCTTGTGACTGCTTATCAAGACTTGCTTTAGGGGGCAAATGTGCCACTGCTTTTTCTTCTGCTCCAGTAGAAGTCCCTGATATGGAGGTATGATTTTTCTGTTTGGCCTCTATTGGATTACTAACCGAGGAACCCTTTTTCAGAGATTTTTTGTACTCCTTCTTTTTGTAGTTTCTTCCTTTCGTCCACATGTTTTCAAGGTTTTCGGGAGTAAGTACCTCAGTTCTCCTTTGCGTCGCCACCTCTAGCATCCGAGCCCAATCAGCCGAGTGCTGTTGAATGCGCAGTTCTGGGTATCTTTCATCGTCTATGGATGGTGTTTTAAGCTCATCAACTTTTGTCAAATTCATATTTTTTGTTTGATTATCGAAGGCTGACAATGAGGCAGAGTTGACATTCTGTTCTTCCCCCGAAAACTGCTCAAAGTTTCCCTCTTTAATAACATTGATAATGATCTCAAACACCTCATTGATACGCCTGGGACAGAATGGAAATTTAATTAGCATCTCTACCGTAGAAAAACTAAATGCAGAGTTCAAAGTAATTGGCAAGTATTGAGGAGAACCCAGGAAAAATAAATTCCATTGGACGTATTTATCTGAAGTCATTCTTCTGGTAACTTATATTTTATCAATTGAAACTCTGAAATCAGAGATAATTTTCCGGAAGACAGAGATAGGCAGGGAACTTACTCGGGGGATGCTAAATTCAGAAGAGGTTGAATTACCAAGCAAGTAACAATCTCTCTAGCTATCGTTCGAACAAGAGGGCACTGAGCTTCTCGTGGTCTGAGAACCACAGATAATATGCCAGCGACTATTTTCTGAAGAACCTGTTAGAAAAACAAAGAACACGTTTGTGTATAGTTAACCAATTTAGGAGGGATACTAAAAAGGCTGCTGCGCAGTTTTCATCTGAACTATCCCTCATACCTTGTACTCACTCTCAGGTGATATGAGTGCAGGATAAAGTTCCCCAGAAGCCATAAGATGGAATTTCAATCTTTCATCTCTCTCCTCAGATGACAATGTCTTCATAACATCAGTACCTATAGCAGCGTGGTTTCTTCTAAAACTCTCCAAATGATCACCTATCAGATCAACTATATCCCTGCACAATTAGGCATCGGTTTCATTATCATATCAAACAAAGATCTAATCTAAACTCGAGACTTTTGATGGTAGACTGCCAAAGCGTTATCGACATAAGGGAAGAGGAGTAAAAGACGGTACCTGGTTAGCAAGTCAACGATATTTATCTCTTTTACTCTCACTGAAATTTCACCAAGAGCATCCATGATAACTCCACGGATCAGTTCAGGGGCCTCTCTATCAGGCGTGATCAAAGAGTACCACAAATTTATCACGAAATCATTAAGGATCTTGTCAATAAAATCGTTTATCGCAGCTTCCACTACAGGGGAGTCGATTTTCTTCTTCCACCTTGGAGGAGGTGGGGTAGTGGAAAGACGAGCATCATTCAAGGACAACTGCTTCTTATCGAGATGAGACAACTGGCTTTGTCTTGGAGTTGGCAGAACTTTCCATCTGAACTCGATCTGATTAAAAAGAATCCGCAGACCGCAAAGAATGAGGATTGCCATTGGCAAATTCATCCACATAGACTTACTTGTATCTGCATTGAGAGCACACAAATCCAAAAGAAGAATGTAAAACAAGAGATTTAGTCGAACAAAAAAATTATGTTACTAGCAACGCCATAAAGATGATTAAACTTGACTCCAAACAAAGAAAAACAAGAGCAGAGTAAACAAACACTTCATCAATCAGACCAGGTTTCGTCTAAGTGAAGTGAGTTTGTATTACAAACTGATCTTAATATCAACGCAATTTTGCAGCTTTACGATATATTATAGAAAGTCTGAGCACGAAACCGCCAAAGCAAAGAGAAACCGCGAAACAGAAGAGAAAAGGCTCGAAATTGACATACGGGTCAAGAAGTAGGTGACGGAGAAGATGCATAAGCCCCACCATACGGTCCGTACTTTGGCTTCCTCGATCAGATCCTGTATAGTCTCCATCGCCTTCATCGTCGTCTTCTTTTACTTCTCACCACTAGAACCAAATAAAGCTTCGAGATTGCAGACTAATCCAGCCAAGATTACCAATCGAATCGTCAGGACAATTCGATCCAATTTTTAAGCTTTCCCCTAAAGGAGACGACGGAGAGAATTTCTTGAAAACCCTAGCTACTGTGATGGAAAACTCGAATTACTAAACTTGCAGAAAGATTCAACTCGAGCTGGGAAGAAGATCGTTGAGGTTTGAATCAACAGTAATGATCAAGCATGGTGGATTCTTCATTCTTATACCTGGAAATATTTTTTTTTTTATTTGGCTGGAAATATTTTTTTTTTTATTAGACTGCGGAGACAAACTGCTCTGGACAATAGCAATGAAACCAATACGGTGTCGTTTCTCGGCGAATGCGATTCCTATGGTTTACAACAGAGATTTAAGTTAACCGAAACCGAATTACAAAGTACCGAACCGAACCGAATAGTTATAAATATCCTAATGGTTCCTCTTATAAATCAAACCGAAACCCAAATGGATATCCGAAATATACGATATACAATTATATATCTAAAAATATTATGTATCTTTAGTTTTGAAATAACCAAAATACTCAAAATTACAATTATAAACCGAATATATTAGTTATGTTTAGAACGAAATAATCAAAATACTCGAAAATCTTTAGTTATATTTGTTAAAATTAAATAATTTTTGCAAAATTTAATCAAATTTTATTTAAATTAAATAATTTTTTTTAGTTTTTTCGAGAATTGGAATAAATTTAGGGTACCCGAACCCGGGCGAAACCGAACCGAACACAATCCAAAAAACATTAAATGCCCGAATGGGTCCTACACTTTTAAAATTTGGGTACCCAAAATCCAAAATAACCGACCCGAAATCAAACGGGTATCCGAATGCCCATGCCTTCATTTAACCGTTTGCAAATTGAATTTTTTTATTTTTTTTTGGTTAACCAATCCAAAGAAGATGCTATCGGAAGAGAAAGAAGAATTCTGAAACAAAGCAAATGAAGACATATTTACTTTGGTGACTGTTGATTATGGAAATCACACAAAGGAATAAAACAAATAACTTTGATCGAAAATTTATTTTATTAGATCAAGCTCGGCGAAGTTACAAGACTGTTGATCGGAATCAACAAAGAACTAAGGAGACTAAAAGTTATGAAGTCCGAGCTCTCAATCTCTTAGATCTTGTTCATGAGTTATTAGATGATCTTTGAATGAAGAGGGCCTCATCTATTTATAAGGTTTTATGTCGGCCAAAACTGGATGATTTCATTTTTCTTCTTAGATGAGAATAATAGCAAATATTCTTTTTCCTCGGCAAAGGTTTTCCTTTTCCCTCTGAGATAAAGAAATATTTTGTAAATCTCGGAGGTCGGTGATGACTTAACGAGCCGGGCTTAATGGGCTTGGAAGCCGATCTCGGTTCAAACCGTGTTAAACCGGGGGTGCAGAGTACACCACCAACAATAAGCCCCCCCCCCCCAGTTCGGCGAAAGAGTATTGAATACGAGTTCGGCGAAGTTCAGGAAACCTTTTAGCATGGTATGAATTGAGATTGGCCTTTTTACTTAGTCGATTTTGACTGTCGTGCGAACTCGAGTTCGGCTTAAGATGTTTTAATCGTGGTGAAATCGAGATTGGGTTTTGTGAGGTCGTAAAATGATACGATCCTCTCGAGTTCATAGTACACAAAATTGGGGCCGTANACATTATTTATTGGTAGTTTTGGAAGAAAAAAAAAACTAGTGATGATATGTTTGGAACAAAAATTCATCTATTTTTTTAAGAAATTTCTTTAAATATTTCTTTAAATATATCTACTATAAAACTATTAAGCGTAATTCATTAGAATAGGTGGAGAGTCGGAGACAAAGTCCAATTCATGAGAATTATTAGATCATAGAACAGTTTTTTTTTTAATATTTAATTGTTCAATGAGCTGGGCTTAACTAGTAGAAGTGTTATTATATATGCACTTTATCTAAAGAATTGTGGTTTGAATTTTCTACCGTGATATCATGAAAAACAAAATTCAACCAGAATATTCGATGATTCATTTCACATTCTGTGTGTGTAGAGTGTAGATTCACCCAAACCCCCATGGCCATATTCTCCGGGGCAAACGTAGTCATACATCACAATTATATATTATTAAATTATATGTTGTTTGTTGAACTGATATTTCAACTAAGTATCAAACAAAATAGATAAAGGATCGGATAATTTTGTTTTATTAAAACTTTATCTCGATGGTTACAAAGAAAAGTGAAGTCGTCAAGTATACGAACTAACTAGAAGTGAAGTCGTCAAGTATACGAACTAACTAGAAGAGAGTAAAAACAAAGTGCAATTCACATCATGTATTAATGAGTAGGTAAGAATCACAAGACTTCTAGGTTCGAGTCTTTTGGTAGGGAAAATATTTAATATTTTTCTACCCTATACGTGCGTGGTCGAGTGGTCGGTCGGAGGAGGGCGGTTAGGTAAAAGGTACACTCCCACCCGAGTTCGATTCTCCCCTGGCGCAGATACTCGAAACAATGTCACAAACGTGTGTGGAAGCTGGCACTGGGCTTCGGCCCAGTTGAAAACCCGTGAGGAGGCTTTGTCTGTTGGGCCAACTCACTCTAGGCAATAGTCGGAAGGCGCGAAGTCTTACTGGTTTGGCATGTGGTAGTTAGTTTCCATCTCTCCAGTCAGATGTCGACCGGACAACCTAAGTCATAAAAAAAAAAAAAAATCACAAGACTTTGCATAATTGCATTATCATGAAAGACTTTTTTTGTTTTGGTGTGTGGAACAACTATCATGAAAGACTTTAAAATCATAAAAATATAATACATAAGTAAATATCTATTATAAAACCACAAGTGCAATTCATTAGAATAGCTGGAGAGTCGGAGACAAAGTCTAATACATGAATTTTGGATTGACTTTTCTAAAAATCAGAATATTCGATGATTCATTTCACATTCTGTGTGTGTAGAGTGTAGATTCACCCAAACCTCCATGGCCGTCGCACCATACACATCACAATTGTTATTAAATTATCATGTTCTTATGCGCTTTTCAGGATACATTCATTTGACATACTAAAATATATGAATAATAACATCACTTGTTCATATATTTTGCATTTCATCATTGACATTAATAGAATATTTAAATAAAATATTAATGTCCTCATTCGGCTGCAAAAGATAACATATTTGCTTCAAATATATTATACTTACTTTGTCAAAAAAAATAATATATTATAACATGTAAACGCAAACGCACACTTAAACGCAATAAAGGATCGCAGGAAGTAAGGATCGCATAAATTAAATTAAATTAAATCCCTATCCCAATGGGATATTTGTTAATTCAGAATATTCTTGAACATGTGACGGCAAGCATTAAAAGTAAACTCGTAGCGCACTTTTTAATTATGATAATAAAAACTATTAGTATTATTAGTTTAGAGATCAAATTCAACTGTGATTCACCAGGCTCGCTCGTGATGCCTTTACTCCTTCTGTTAATCGGATTATCTCTGAATTATAGTTAGACCTTGACAAAATACATGGAATCGAAAAATCGAATCGGAACCGAATTAATAGGTAATAAATCGGACCGAATTTTCATAAATACATGAATAGTTTCTCTTATAAAATAATTTGGATACCGAACCAAACCGGACCAATCCAAAACCCGAATGATACCCGAAATATATGAAATACAATTATATATCTAAAATATTATGTATATCTAGACTTTAAATAACCAAAANTCAAAATTACAATTATAAACCGAATATATTAGTTATGTTTAGAACGAAATAATCAAAATACTCGAAAATCTTTAGTTATATTTGTTAAAATTAAATAATTTTTGCAAAATTTAATCAAATTTTATTTAAATTAAATAATTTTTTTTAGTTTTTTCGAGAATTGGAATAAATTTAGGGTACCCGAACCCGGGCGAAACCGAACCGAACACAATCCAAAAAACATTAAATGCCCGAATGGGTCCTACACTTTTAAAATTTGGGTACCCAAAATCCAAAATAACCGACCCGAAATCAAACGGGTATCCGAATGCCCATGCCTTCATTTAACCGTTTGCAAATTGAATTTTTTTATTTTTTTTTGGTTAACCAATCCAAAGAAGATGCTATCGGAAGAGAAAGAAGAATTCTGAAACAAAGCAAATGAAGACATATTTACTTTGGTGACTGTTGATTATGGAAATCACACAAAGGAATAAAACAAATAACTTTGATCGAAAATTTATTTTATTAGATCAAGCTCGGCGAAGTTACAAGACTGTTGATCGGAATCAACAAAGAACTAAGGAGACTAAAAGTTATGAAGTCCGAGCTCTCAATCTCTTAGATCTTGTTCATGAGTTATTAGATGATCTTTGAATGAAGAGGGCCTCATCTATTTATAAGGTTTTATGTCGGCCAAAACTGGATGATTTCATTTTTCTTCTTAGATGAGAATAATAGCAAATATTCTTTTTCCTCGGCAAAGGTTTTCCTTTTCCCTCTGAGATAAAGAAATATTTTGTAAATCTCGGAGGTCGGTGATGACTTAACGAGCCGGGCTTAATGGGCTTGGAAGCCGATCTCGGTTCAAACCGTGTTAAACCGGGGGTGCAGAGTACACCACCAACAATAAGCCCCCCCCCCCCAGTTCGGCGAAAGAGTATTGAATACGAGTTCGGCGAAGTTCAGGAAACCTTTTAGCATGGTATGAATTGAGATTGGCCTTTTTACTTAGTCGATTTTGACTGTCGTGCGAACTCGAGTTCGGCTTAAGATGTTTTAATCGTGGTGAAATCGAGATTGGGTTTTGTGAGGTCGTAAAATGATACGATCCTCTCGAGTTCATAGTACACAAAATTGGGGCCGTACATAATACGGTCTTAGCCTGGGTGTAGAGGATGAACTCGATTCTACGACCTATTCGAGATCGGCGATCGTTAAGAGATTGGCTTATAAATTTGCGATTGTTAAGAAATCAGCTTATCAGTTTACGATTGTTGAGAAATCGGCTTATTAATTTGCGATTGTTAAGAAATCAACTTAATTTTGTGAGAAGAAACGTTCGGCTTTACCAAGGAGCTTAGCATAAGATGATCTGAGAGCGGATTAGGTCAGAGACTGGTCCCGACTTAACATGGATGGTGTGTTATCCATATCACCATGAGGATGCATGCAAGACAAATCTTGGCTTTTATGTTTTTTATCGATCGTCTGGCCAAGACGTTGATGTGTAAAACCGTGATGGTTTAAAATGCGAACTATATGAGTTCGGCTTTTTGGGATTAGTTTTAAGTAAGAACTGTATGAGTTTGGCGAATTGCTCGAGTTCGGCTTGAAAGTACGAACTGTGCGAGTTTGGCGAACTGCTCGAGTTCGGCTTGAAAGTTTGAATTGTACCAGTTTGGCTTGAAAATACGAACTGTACGAGTTCGGCGAACTGCTTGAGTTCGGCGAACTCCTTGAGTTCGGCTTGAAAATACGAACTGTACGAGTTCGGCGAACCACTTGAGTTCGGCTTTAAAATACGAATTGTACGAGTTCAACAAACTGTTTGAGTTCGGCTTGAAAATACAAATTGTACGAGTTCGGGGAATTGCTTGAGTTCGGCTTGAAAATACGAATTGTACGAGTTCGGGGAACTGCTTGAGTTCGGCTTGAAAATACGAATTGTACGAGTTCGGTGAACTGCTTGAAAATACAAATTGTACAAGTTTTTGTTTTGAGAGCCTCATCCTTCTAGCGCCAATTGTTGATTACAGAAATCACACAAAAGAATAAAACAAATAACTTTGATCGGAATCTTATTTTATTAGATCAAGCTCGGCGAAGTTACAAGATTATTGATCGGAATCAACAAAAAACTAAGGAGACTAAAATCTATGAAGTCGAAACTCTCAATCTTTTAGGTCTTGCTCATGAGTTGTGGGATGATCTTTGAATGAAGATGGCCTCTTCTATTTATAAGGTCTTATGTTGGTCAAAACTGTATGATTTCCTTTTTCTTCTCATATGGGGATAATAGCAAATATCCTTTTTCCTTGGCAAAGGTTTTCCTTTTCTCTCTGAGGTAAGGAAATATTCCGTAAATCTCAGAGGTCGGTGCTGACTTAATGAGTCGGGCTTAATGGGCTTTGAAGCCGATCTCGGTTTAAACCGTGTTAAACCGGGGGATGCAGAGTACACCACCAACAATGACGTGGAAGTTGGGATGATTCAGAGGCTTTGCAGTTGATAGTTTATCGAATAATAAATAGTTGAGTTTGGTTTTATGATGCTTAAGATTTTGATTTTGATTTTGATTGTGGATCGAGAGACGAAAGTCTTGAGGCGATTTTTGATCGTGAGGAAAGTATATCGGATTATTCATAGGTGTGTAGATCCGATATCTATTGAAGTTGCAACTCAAAGTTGTATTTCGATTAGCAATAAAACGAGATTTACATAAAGTTGAGATTGATTCAAGGTTGATTCAAGGAGTTACATGATTCAATCTTAACACATTGTAAGTCTTGATGTAGAGGGAGGAAAGAAGACCCCCCATGGTGATAAAGTGAACTTCGGAAAGCTAACAGTAGAAAAATTAGCAGTTTCTAATCCAGAGATTTTGGGGTTAGAAAAATTAAAAGAGAGTTCCAACAAGTTGTATATTGAGCACGTAGGAGTCCTCTTACCATAGTTGATTCTACCAGGTTTAGAGCCTCCAACCTATGTCTTCGGACCCTTCTTTGCATTTCAACAACCAGATTGATCGTATAATCCAAAGAAAATCAAAGTCTCTAGCTCTTCTAGTACGAGTGATGTCGATTAATCGACCCATTTTGAGGACCCATTATCGTACCAGAACGAAATATGACTTCATTCCGAATATCCCAACAAGTGAAAGAAAAAGCATTTTCATGCAACTGCTAAATAACGTGGAACATAAGATGAAGAGAAAGAGTGGAAACGAGTATTTAGACAGAATGCTTTGCTAACAAAGTCGAGAACGGCGACCAATCTATTAGATTTGTCGTCATATTCACTAACTCAAAGCAATTTGTCTCAAAAAGTGATTATCTCTTTATGCATTTCATCGTCTAGATCAAAATTTTCAACTCTACATGTAATAATGAAAAGTTTCGGCGTTATCCATTAGCTCTCACTAAAAAAAAAAGTGACATGTATTGCCAACACTACGAGAGTAGAGAGCTATAGACATTTTTTGGCATAATGAAGCATTTGTATGATTCGGAAATTACACAAAGGGTAAAACTGTAAATTTTAGTCGTAATCTCGTTTATTAATATTGAGCTCGGCGAAAGTACAAGATTGTTCTAGGTCGAAATAAGACTTCGAAAACTAAATAAATTAAGAACTGTATGTTTGAGCTCTCAATCTCCGGGGGAACGACCGATTCCTACCCAGACTATTCCAAATGGTGCGGATTCGTACCTGACAAATTCAAGTGTCCAATTTCATACCCAAACTCTTCAAAATTTGAATATTCATACCTAGACTATTTTTTTTTGGCAAAAACAAACATTGACCAACTTTCCGTTAGTCAACTCCGTAACACTGTTAACGGTGAGAACTCCCGTGCCACATAAGCTGGCCCGTTGTCGCGAAAAGATAAAACGACGTCGTTTTGTTTTTAAAAATTTGTCAAAAATTGGGCCTTAAAGACCAAAAATTAAAAAACCTAATTGGGCTTCAAATACCAAATCCATCGTTTGGATTAGAGGGATTATAGATCGATTTGAGTGATCAGGAAAACTGAGAAATATCGATTTCAACAAACGAGAAGTTGATGGATCAGAACAACCGAATATCCCTGAAATTCATAGATATCATGAAAAATGTTCAGCAAGAAAGAGCCCTAAATTCAACTGAAATCTCACAGGAAAAAAAAAAAACACACGAAGTTTTAGATTTCTTCAGATTTCAATTGTAGCTATCGCAATCGAAATAAAGTTAGCAGAGAAGTTCTCGCGTTGCTTTGATCCTAACGATCACAAAAACACCAAATCTCAGAGATCTAAACCCAGAAAATAACAAGTCCATCTACAGATCTGACGAAGAAGGCGATCCCGACGAAGAAGACATGTCTTCTCTAATCCCTCTAATCCAAACGATGGATTTGGTCTTTGAGGCCCAATTAGGTTTTTTATTTTTTGGTCTTTGAGGCCCAATTTTTTTAGCCCAATTTTTTGACAAATTTTTAAAAACAAAATGACGTCGTTTTATCTTCCCATGACAACGGGACAGCTTACGTGGCGTTACGGGGTTGACCAAGGTTGACTAACGGGGGGTTGGTCAATATTTGTTTTCACCAAAAAAAAAGTCCATGTATGAATATTCAAATTTTGAAGAGTCTGAGTATGAAATTGGACACTCGAATTTGTCAGGTACGAATCCGCACCATTTGGAATAGTCTGGGTAGGAATCGGCTGTTTTCCCCTCAATCTCCTATGTCTCACTTATGATTGTGAATATCTCCAGAATGAAGTCGCCCTCTCCCTATTTATAAGATATCAAGTCGGCTAAAAACTATGTAATTTCTTTTTCCTAGTTCTTTCAGGAAAATGAAGATTTTCTGAAATCCCTCTGAGATCGAGAAATATTTTGTAAAACTAAGCGACGGTAATCCCGACTCTTGCGGCGGGAATGAGAAGATGATGTGAGAGAGGGAAGGTGTTGGGTACAAATCCATACCCAACATCTGAGATCAATTCTTGGGTGGTGACGAAGAAAAGCAAGGGTGTTTTGGAATTTCTCTTGTTGTTGTTGTTCTTGTTGTCGGATCTCAATCGGGTTTTTGATTGCTTGTAGGAGCTTAGGATTTGCCGGATGTTGGTTTCTCCGTCTCCATCGCCGTCTACGTCTTTTGTTTTTTTTTGTAATTTCAAATATAATTAAAAAATCACCAAGTTTTTATTAAATTGAACGGAGTTAACTGTTCTATTACGTTTTATGGCGACGCGAACAAATGTGCCAGATTGAGGGTTTGAAGTGTTAGTTTTGTTACTTTGAATGTTTAGAATGCTAGTGTAAAACTATCAAGGTTTAAAGTGTTACCATTTTCATCTCTGAATGTTTAAAATACAATTTTTCCTTAAAAAAATTATATATATCCCGATTTTTTAAAACAAATCATAGTCATAATTATGTTATTTCTAAAAGCCATAAAATATTTTGTACCCACGAAACAAATCATAAAACGCACTATCGTATATATTTGTTTGTGTTCAAGGTTTTATGATGAAGCAAAAAGCGTGCTTCGTGGAAGAGAAGACCTCAGGTAGTCTTTAAATAAGTTATGATTAAACCAACCACGACAACTAAAAAGAAAGTGTTGCCAACGATGAGAGTCATATATCTAATATAAGATAATTATGCCTTTTGCTTGTATATACAATGGCACCTTCATGAGCTTGCAGATCAACGCAGCAGTAATTCTATCTCCTTCACCTTCACTGGTCAGCTCTATTTCTATCTCCCCGCATGCTTTTATTTACAGAATTGTGTTAGCCTTAAATGTCACAAGTTGTAGAACAAGAAACAAACTTGATCGTCTCCAGAAAATTGTCTTCTTCCTTCAATTAAGATCTTGTTTGATACCAAAAGGGTAGTGTCCTAGTGGTAGTACAAGAGGGTTGGTTCCTTTGTGTTCCGGGTTCAAACCCCTTTTGAGACGGAGAAGTATGTAGGACCAAAAATTTCACACAGTAGACAGGAAAGATTTAATCACGATTATATAAATAAACATTAAGGAACAGACGATTCATAAAACGATAAAGCAATAATAGATCAAAGGAGGCGAGATGAATCTCTTTCCTTAACTCTAAGAATNTAAAAAAAAAACTTTGATGCAAATTATTGACTAAGAAACACAATACTCTTCATGTTCAGCTGAAGACTGAAAACCGGTTCTGAGATGATCCAAAAGTTGGAACTGAAAGGGGTGAAGGGAGAAGGAGCAACTTGGGATTGGGATGATGGATCTATTGGGATTAGGTAGAGATTAAGGCCAAGTTTCCTGGGCTTCCAACTCAAAACCAATTGGCAATCAGTGGATTGGCCCAAGTCCCTTATATATTAGTCAATGTCCCTTCCCACTTCCGATGTGGGATAATCTTCACACACTCCCTAGAGATTAAGGCCCACGGCCCATTAATCTCTACATAATCCCATTACCTCCCCTCGAGATAATGGCTCTTCTAGCCATTAATAGCCATTAATCTCGACAGACCATCAATCCTCGGGTCGGGGCGGTCGGGCCTTCTTCTGGGCCGGATTACGGGCAGTGTGTGTTCGGGCTCTGATACCATGTTAAATATAATAGAATGGAATATATTATTGAGTTGTTCTGATACAAAATTATAAGACACACATATATAATGTTTAATATTGCCATATTGATAACACCAAATAATGTAAATCTTCCTAATTCTTATCACAATAGGATATCTATGAGAATATTCTCCGGTTGGGTTCACGGGCTTCACTTCATAACCGGGCTCTTATGGCCCACAACACTTGGTTCGCATCTTGCTCCCCAAGATATCTCCAATACTCCCCCGCACGACAAAGGTGGAATGCGAAACACGAAATCCGCAATCACAAAGCAAAACACCTTTGTTGTGGACACTTGTCGAGGACGGACAAAACATGTCAACTGACTCCTCCGGATTAAACTTCAATCTTCAAAAGATTAGGGATGGAACTTTAGCTCGTCTTCGGTCTTGAAAAATGGAATAATAACATCCCGTAGGTGTAAATCCTGCAACTCCACAAATAATCGTCCTTGTCTCGGACAGTCCATAAATCGGACTAGAAAATGACCTAAAAAAACATGAGCGTTCCAAAAAAAATCCCTAAAACCATAACCAACTCCCCCGTAATAGAAGAAGCCAAAAGATATAGAAAATTCTGAGAAATTGTAAACTAAAGAATAAATCTCAGAAAATAAAAAAAACAACCCATGAAAAACCCAAACCTTAAAAAATCTTTAGAAACCCTCCGATAAATTCTTAGACTTCAAAAACATAAACCCAAATTATATCTAAGAACTTAATTTGAAAAACACATAACATTGACTTAGACTAAAGACACGTAGCCTAAAACAAAACCGAAAAAACAAAAAAAAACCAAAGCTTTTTTTTTCATTAATTGAAAAAACCAAACCCTAAGAACTAAACCCCACGTGAACTAAATCCACACTTCACGTGAACGTCATCTTCATCGTCTTCGGCATCGGCTTCACCGATGGTCACGGTCTCCATGATCTCTTCTACAGGTAAGATCACGAGACTTTTAAAGCAGAAATTTTTAACTTCGATCAACAAGGATCGCCTGCTCTGATACCATGTCAAGTTTCATGGGCTTCCAACTCAAAACCAATTGGCCATGAGTGGATTGGCCCAAGTCCCTTATATATTAGTCAATGTCTTTTCCCACTTCCGATGTGGGACAATCTTCATACACTCCCTAGAGATTAAGGCTCATGGCCCATTAATCTCTACCTAATCTCAATAGGATCCGATCATGATGATGTAACAAAGATTTATGTACGATATGGTCTTAAAGGCATACGCTATATTTATTTCGACTATGTCAAGAGTGGACAACCCAAAGAAGGAGCATTCCATGGGCTTTTAAAATCTGGTTGCACACAGATTGTATGTCTTGAAAAAAATACTAACTTAAACCTTTTTTAATTCCCCTTTCTATTTAGTGGATAATGTTGACCAATCTTTTTTGCAGTTTGAGATTAACCATCTAAAAAATGAACATCTTGAATCTGTTGTGGGTTACTATACCGAGTCAGATGGTATTCAAGCATTGCAATTCAAAACAAACTTCAAGACTTCTGAACTGATGGGATGTGAAGAAAACTGTACTAGGTTCTCGCTAGCGGTCGACAGAAAGAAGATCATTGGGTTTCACGGAGCAAGAAACAGTTCAAGGCACAACTCTCTTGGAGCTTATATTTTACTTGGATTACTCCTACTAAACTGGAAGCGAAAGGCGGTAAGGGAGGTACGGAGTGGGATGATGGATACGACCATGACACTTTAACAAAGATACATGTACATGGTGGTGCTGAAGGGATACAGTTCATCAGGTTTAACTATGTCAAGGAAAGACAATTGAAAGACGGACCAATCCATGGTTTCTATGGTCAAGGCTTCACACAGACGGTATGTTAGTTGTACTAATCAAACTCTGATAAGAATGTGGGTCTAGACAAAATAAAAACTTTATAATATCTAATTAAGGAACACTTATCCCATAAGCTAGTTTTTGTAGTGAACTAGGATTTAACCCGCGCTATAATTAGCGCGGAGTAATTTTTTTAAAGAAAATTGTTTTAAAATTTAGTAAAATTGCTTTATCTGAATTTTAAAATATAGCTAACTAATGATTATAGATAAATATGTCAATTATAATAATTTGTCTATTTAACCCGTTTTACNCTTTTCCGGGAGCAACATAACCCTCAGGTTGATTCATATAGATCTATTCCTCTAAATCTCCGTTTAGGAAAGCAGTCTTAACATCCATCTGATGTATTTCAAGGTTTCTTAAAGCTGCGATTTCAATCAACATGCGAATCGAAGTAATTCTCGTCACTGGAGAATAAGTGTCAAAGAAGTCCAATCCTTCCTTTTGACGAAATCCTTGTACCACAAGCCTGGCCTTATATTTGTCTATAGAGCCATCGATTTTTAGCTTAGTGGTGAAGACCCATTTACAACCTAGAGGTTTGCAACCTTGAGGTAGGTCTACCAACTCATAAGTATGATTTTGCATAATTGAGTTGATTTCGCTGTTAGATGCCTCCCTCTAGAAAGGTGCATCAGGTGTAGACATCGCTTCCATGAAAGTTCTTGGACCACTTTCCGCTAGGAATGCCATTATGAACTCAGGGCCAAATGTCTTCTCCTTACGAGCTCTCTTGCTTCGTCTAGGTTCAGATTCTTCTTCTTCTGCAGAAGTGCCTGAAGTGCTTGCCTCATTGCTAGCATCTCGTTCGTCACGAGTTCGTTTAGGATTTCCTCTATCCTTACATGGAAACACATTTTCGAAGAAGGATGCATTCCTTGACTCCATTATTGTGTTTACATGAATGTCTGGTATATCTGATTTATGTACCAGAAATCGATAGGCACTAGTATTGTGCGCATACCCGATGAAAATGCAATCTACCGTTTTAGGTCCAATGGTGACCTTTTTTGGAAGAGGTACTGCAACTTTTGCCAGGCACCCCCACACTTTCAGGTATACATACGAAGGTACATTACCTTTCCAAAGTTCATAAGGAGTTTTTCCTGTGACTTTGTGTGGAATTTTGTTCAGGATATAATTAGAGGTAAGCAGAGCTTTCCCCCACATGTTCTGGGCTAACCCAGATTCCTGCAACATTGCATTCATCATTTCCTTGAGAGTTCTGTTTTTTCTTTCAGCAACTCCATTGGATTCAGGTGAGTAGGGGGCAGTTGTTTGATGAATAATGCCGTGTGCTCTATAGAATGCATCAAATGGTTCACTATATTCACCACCCCTATCACTTCTGACCTTTTTTTATGGTCTTGTCGAGTTGGTTTTCAACTTCCAGCTTGTATTCTTTAAATTTGTCCAAGGCTTCATCTTTACTCCGCAGTAGAAAGATGTAACAATAACTCGTGCAATCATCTATGAAAGTCACGAAATATTTCTTGCCTCCTCTGGTTTGAATATATTTCAAATCACATAAGTCTGTGTGAATTAAACCTAGAGGTTATGTTGTTCTTTGAACGCTGGGTGATGACGTTTTAGTGAGTTTGGCTTGGACACAAACTTCACATTTGTCTTTGCTTAATTTGCATTTAGGAATCATGTTCATGTTCATTAATCTACTCAAAGACTTGAAATTAACATGTCCTAATCGTTCATGCCAAATATTAAAAGACTCAGCGAGATAAGCAATTGGTTTCTTATCATTAATCTTAGGGTTCTTTGAGGTGGAAGCCTCGGTTACATTATCCTTTCGGATTACTGCCTCAACAGACATCTTAAACAGATTATCACAAACAAAACCTTTACCCAAATACATCCCATTCTTCGTTAGGATCAGCTTATCACCTTCCAGCTTCACAGAGAATCCATGCTTACTTATGAGCGATCCAGAGATCAGATTCTTGCGCATATCTGGTACATGGACGACGTTCGTGAGAACCAGTTCCTGTCCAGAGGTGAGCTTCAGAACAACCTTCCCGTGACCATCAATTGTCGACGAGGCAGAATTACCCATTAAGAGTTTTTCACCATTCTTGGTCTTTGTGTATGTGGAGAACATCTCTCGATCCATACAGATGTGTCTGGTTGCACCAGTATCGAACCACCAAGTCTTTGGATGACTTTCAGCAACATTGGCCTCAGTGACCACAACACACATGTCGGCTTCTGTCAAGTTGGCTTGAGCCTTCTTGCTACGACAGTCGGCGGACTTGTATCCTTGCTTCCCACAGAAGTTACACAATCCTGAGAACCCTTGAGAAGTCTGACCATATTGGCCTCTCTTGTTCTTGAACTTCTGGAAGTTCTTTGGTGGCATCTTCCCTTTGCCTTTGTTTAGGCGTCCTTTGTTCTGCCACTTGCCTTGATTTGGGTTTTGGTGTTCAACCATGTTCGCATTGTGTTCGCGAATTTTCACACCTACATTGATCTGTTGTTCCAGATTTGTAGACTCTACGCGGAGCTTAACAATCAGATCTTCAAGACTCATCTTCTTCTTCTTCAGCCTGAGGTAGTTCTTGAAGTTCGTCCAACCAGGAGGTAGCTTCTCAATGATGCAGCAACCTTGATAGGTCTCACACAGCCGCATTCCCTCAGCATGGGTGTCGTTTAGGAGCCTCTGCACCTCATCGACTTGTTCCATTAGTGGTCTTGAATCCACCATCTGGTACTGCATGAATTTTGCCACAGTGAATTTCTGAGTACCAGAGTCTTCAATGCGGTACTTCTTGTCTAATGAATCCCACAGATCCTTAGAGGTCTCAGCGTTTTCGTACACCCCATACAGAGAGTCCGATAGGCTATTCTGAATATAGCCCTTGCACAAGAAGTCAGCATGTTCCCAAGCGTGGACACTCGCAAGCGCACGTGGATCAGTGTTATCTTCTGGGAGAACAGGTTTCACCTCACTGGTGTATTTCTGCAGATTCAATGTTGTTAGATAGAAGAACATCTTCCTTTTCTACATCTTGAATGCTGTCCCATCAAACTTGGTTGGAGGAGCGACATGGTTCCCAGAAGGAACTTTCACCGTCTCGATCTGACTCGCAGTCGTCTCAACCTTCTCACCGGTTTTCTCCACCAATCCAGAGTTGTTGTCAACGTCGTTTGTCATTCTATTAAGACAAAGAAACAACTTTCAATTAGTATCGATATATAAACTTTAAGAATCACAATTCTAATATCGAACTAAATCGCATTGGTGTCGATCGATACTCCTTGGTATCGATCGATACACACCCAATGTCTATCGATACACCCATATGGTGTCGATCGATGCACTCAGTGTCGATCGATACACCCTTGGTGATGATCGATGCACGTGAGTTTTGCATAAGATCTATCGATACACCTCGGTGTCGATCGATGATCAACTTGTATCGATCGATACACCTCGGTGTCGATCGATGATCAACTTGTATCGATCGATACACCTCGGTGTCGATCGATGCTCAGCTTGTGTCGATCGATACACAGATAGTGTCGATCGATGCACCCTGTGTGTCGATCGATGTAAGTGAATTTTTACACAGGATCGAACGATAAACCACAGTGTCGATCGATACCTGTGAATTATACACAGTATCGACCGACATAGACCCAACTTGGTCTATGCACGATATCGATCGATACACCTCGGTGTCGACCGATACAATTTTGTCTAGTATCGATCGATACCATAGGGTGTCGATCGATACTCATAAGGCTTCGATCGCAATCGAACCTATCAAGAACATGATTTGTGTTCGTTGATTCTACCGTTCATTAATCGCAATTAACGACGGTTTTTAGAAGATGTTTAAAGCAGTACTGCTTCTACTACACGTTTCAAGTTGCTAAATAGCTTTTTGATAACGTTTGAGTATCACTAGCAGAATAACATCTTCTTAAAATAGAATAGATGGAGATTGCCTCTACTACACGTTCCAAGTTGCTAAGAAGCTTTTTGATAACGTTTGAGTATCATCAGTAGTAGAAGAATCGTTTTAGAAAACCGTTTGAAAACGTTTATTTACTCGTGATTAAAGATCCAATTGAGGTAATAAAACAGAAATTGGATCTTCTTAGAGTTAAGATTGTAGGACCAAAAATTTCACACAGTAGACAGGAAAGATTTAATCACGATTATATAAATAAACATTAAGGAACAGACGATTCATAAAACGATAAAGCAATAATAGATCTAAGGAGGCGAGATGAATCTCTTTCCTTAACTCTAAGAATCTCCCGTAGTGTGACGAGTTTTTATAGATCCATGAGTCCCAGGATACTACCAAAGTTTAACTGAATCATCTACACCATGATACCAGATCTGTCGACCATTATTCTACGATACTCTCGAATAGAAAATTACTCTAAGCAGTATGGAATTGAGAGAACTCTTGCTAGAACTTTTAGGATGTGTTTTTAGTGTCTCAGAGGATGATTTTTAAGGTGAAAATCGGACTGTATATATAGGAGAGAGGCTAGGGTTTTTCCCAGACAGAAAAGGAATATTCCTCAGAAAATTCTAGCAGCTGCGATTTTTAAGTCGGCCTGTTGAGTATCGATCGATACCTCAAAAAGTCTACGAGCCCAACAAGGCCCAAAGTGCGATCGTCGCACGTGTGGTCTTTTCTTCTCTCATGTTGTTCGTTAATGACACAACCATTCCAACATATATACACGAGAAAATATTTCTCGGTCAATGAAAACATTTCATTAGAAAGAGCTTAACTCATTTCTTTTCACACTAACACAATTTTATCAAGCACTCGAGCTTTGACAAAAAAATTAGTTCCAACAAAGTATTCTTTAAATTGGAATATCTTAAAGCTGATTCCAGGTACTAAGGGAGATTATGGACCAAAAACCCGGAACTCCCACGGTTTTCCAAAAAAAAAAAAAAAAAAAATTGTTTGATACTTGGCTTGAAAATGTATTTTCTTTTTAAAGATTCCCAACCTAAAAAAAAAACTTTGATGCAAATTATTGACTAAGAAACATAATACTCTTCATGTTCAGCTGAAGACTGAAAACCGGTTCTGAGATGATCCAAAAGTTGGAAGCGAAAGGGGTGAAGGGAGAAGGAGAAACTTGGGATTGGGATGATGGATCCGATCATGATGATGTAACAAAGATTTATGTACGATATGGTCTTAAAGGCATACGCTATATTTATTTCGACTATGTCAAGAGTGGACAACCCAAAGAAGGAGCATTCCATGGGATTTTAAAATCTGGTTGCACACAGATTGTATGTCTTGAAAAAAATACTAACTTAAAACTTTTTTAATTCCCCTTTCTATTTAGTGGATAATGTTGACCAATCTTTTTTGCAGTTTGAGATTAACCATCTAAAAATTGAACATCTTGAATCTGGTGTGGGTTACTATACCGAGTCAGATGGTATTCAAGCATTGCAATTCAAAACAAACTTCAAGACTTCTGAACTGATGGGATGTGAAGAAAACTGTACTAGGTTCTCGCTAGCGGTCGACAGAAAGAAGATCATTGGGTTTCACGGAGCAAGAAACAGTTCAAGACACAACTCTCTTGGAGCTTATTTTACTTGGATTACTCCTACTAAACTGGAAGCGAAAGGCGGTAAGTGAAGAATTTATAGAATATATGCTTTTTTGCCTTTCACAATCCATGTCTTACAATATATATACACGTTTATATGACGGTGTAATCTAGTTAAACCTAGCATTTACAATATGAGCCCAATACACTAAGATATAGCCCAATACTCCCCCTCAAGTTGGAGCATGGAGATTAATAATGCTCAACTTGGACACTAAACGTGAGAATTGTTGGCGACCAAGCGGCTTAGTTAGTAAATCAGCCAGTTGATCTTCTGTTCAAACGTGAAAAGTTTTAATACGCCCATCTTGAACGGCATCACGAACGGCATCGCAATCACTCTCAATGTGCTTGGTCCTCTCATGAAAGACAGGATTGGCGGCAATGTGGATCGCAGCTTGACTATCGCAAAATAAACGGACTGGTCCATCGTGTGGAAAGACGAGATCCTGCAGAAGTTGTCGTAACCACATAATCTCATCCAGAGCATTATGCATAGACCGATATTCAGCTTCTGCGGAAGAACACGATACAATTTTCTTCTTCTTCGTTTTCCAAGAAATCGGGGAACCTCCAAGAAACATAACGTAAGCACTCAAAGATCGTCTAGTAGTTGGACACGCACCCCAATCCGAATCACAATAAGCGGTAAGGCGTAAACCAGAGTCAGAACGAAACAAAATACCCTGACCAGCGGAAGACTTGAGAAAACGCACAACTCTTAAGGCAGCCTCCCAGTGAGCTTCACGCGGTGTTTGCATAAATTGCGAGAGGATGTGAACTGAATAGGAGAGCTCTGGTCTTGTGATCAACAAGTATATGAGACGGCCAATGAGACGTCGATAACGTGTAGGATCAGCAAGAAAGGGGCTGGTGTCTAAAGCCAATTGCTGATTCTGCTCCATCGGAAAAAATGCCGGTTTAGAGCCGAGAAGTCCACATTCATCAATGATCTCAAGAGCATACTTTCGTTGTGATAAAAAAATTCCCTCTTCGTTCCTAGCCACTTCAAGACCAAGAAAATATTTCATCTTGCCGAGATCTTTCATGCGAAAACATTTGCCCAGATATTCCTTGAATTCACCCAAAGCAACCGAGTTATTTCCACAAATCAGCAAGTCATCAACATAAACCAATACCCGAAGCTCGACATCATCGCGAGTATATGTAAAAAGGGAGTAGTCCGCGTAAGATTGTGTAAATCCAAACTCTTTCAAAGCCTTAGAAAGTTTTCCAAACCAGCAACGCGGGGCCTGTTTAAAATCGTATAGAGATTTGTGTAAGCGACACACCTTTTTAGGATCAGAATGGCGAAAACCCAATGGGAGTTTCATGTAAACTTCTTAATCGAGATCACCGTGAAGAAACGCATTGTGCACATCCATCTGATGTACTTCCCATTTCTCAGCCGCAACGATCTTAAGTAAACCTCGAATAGTAGTCATCTTCACTACAGGTGCGAAAGTCTCATTAAAATTCACTCCTTCGACTTGGTGATTACCGAGAACAACAAGGCGAGCTTTATGACGTTCAATAGTACCGTCAGCATTTTATTTGATTTAAAAAACCCATTGATTGCCAATAGCTTTTTTCCCTTCCGGTAAGTCAACAACACTCCATGTTTTAGTTAACTCACAAGCACCAACCTCGTTTTGCATAGCATCACACCACACTTTATCTTTTAAAGCGTCCCGGTAACTCTTTGGTTCTACACCAGCAATGATAGCTGCGAGAAAAGCTTGATGGCCTGAAGAGAACATAGCATCAGATATGTAATGTTCAAGGAGATAAGGTGTGTTACCTGGAACCGTAGACGGGGAAACTGAATCGGAGTTGGCGAGAACGGGAGGTGTATTATCTAAGCAAGTGACGTTGTAAAGCAAGTAATCGTCAAGCTTTTGAGGCCGAGTTTTCGCACGTTGCCCACGACCCAAATCAAGAATAGCAGGCGCATAAGTATCATCATCATGCTGAGAAGATATCAATGACGAGTCAGGAGAGACCGTGACAACATCGGTCACCAAGGGGGAAGTATCAGCAACAGGTGATGTATCGTCGTTAGTCGGAGAGAAAATATTATCAGCCATATGAGTCGGAAAGTCGGAGGAGTCGTTTGAACCAACGTCATTGCTCCCCCTTTCCACCAAGCTCGGATTAAAAATCCAATCCTCGTCGTGACAATCAGCCATCACAGGAGGAATAGTTTCAAAGAAACTCTGTTTTTCCGGCAAAGATTGAAACGGAAAAATGTCTTCTTGAAAAACAACATCGCGGGAGACAAAAAATTCTTCTCTTTCAATATCAAAAACACGCCATCCTTTCTTGCCAAAAGAAAACCCCACGAAAATGCAATGTCTACTCCGTGGGCCAAACTTGTCCTTACCACGAGATCGAAGATGAGCATAGCAAGAAGAGCCAAAAACTCGCAGTTGATCATAGCTGGGTTTCTCGCCAAACAATAACTCATACGGAGAACATCCTTTGTGTATCGACGTTGGTGTTTTGTTGATGAGATGTGCCGCCTTTAAAATTGCTTCTCCCCAAAATTTGATCGGTAAACTGGCTTGGAAGAGTAAAGAACGAGCAACGTTCAAAATATGACGATGCTTCCGTTCGACGCGTCCATTTTGTTGAGGTGTAGCGACACATGAAGTTTGATGAACTATCCCTTTTTCTTGAAAGTAAGCGGTCAAACAAGTAAATTCGGTACCGTTATCGCTTCGAACGATTTTGACAACTTTACCAAATTGCTTTTCGGAGTAAGCACAAAAGTTCTGTAACACTTGACAAACTTCAGATTTTGCGAGTAAGAGATGAATCCAAACCGATCGAGAATAGTCATCGACGATGGTCAGAAAATAGGAGGCACCAGAAGTAGAAGGAACTCGATATGGACCCCAAACATCGACATGAATCAACTCAAAACATTCCTTTGTTTTATTCAAACTGTCGGGACAAATTTCTCGTGTTTGCTTGGCCCGAAAACATACGTCACAAGGACTTGGACGAGCAGAATTCAAAACACCAACAAAAGGTAAAGCAGAAAATACTGAAAAAGTCGGATGTCCTAATCGTCGATGCCACAAAGCTTGATCAAAACCCGCGACCGCCTTGTGAACCCGTACTAATGCAACATCCGTTAGATAATACACTCCATCCCGTTCTTCACCGGCTCCAATCAGGGTCCTCGAAAAACGGTCATGTAAAATACACAAAGTATCCGTGAATAATGCAAAGCAATTCTTCATCTGCTTCAATAGCTTAGAAATAGAGACCAAAGAGCAATTCAGATTTGGAACGTAAAGAACGTTAAAAAGAGAGATGTCATTGGTAAGAGACAACACTCCCATGCTTATCGAAAGCGTCTTGCTTCCATCAGCAAAGCCAATGGAGCACGGAGGAATGTCAACAATATTTGTGAGCAACGAGAAATTTCCTGTCATATGGAGGCTCCTGTGTCAATTATAACGTCTCCAAATTTCTTACCAAACAATTTCTCGTGATTACCAGCACCAGTTTTTCCGTGAGCCATCATGCTAATCGCTTTCCATTGTTCCGAAGTAAACTCCGGAAACACAGAAGCGTTTGAAGTCGTAGCATGAGCCGCGAGTGCTTGTTGACGACCACGACCAGAAGCACCCACGATCTGACCACCGCGACTGCCACGACCAGAACCTCTGCCACCAGAGCGAGCATTCCGTTCGATCCACCAATCCGGATGGCCATTTAATTGCCAACAAAACGCCTTCTCATGTCCTGACTTTCCGCAATGCGAACATAGGAGATTACGTCTAGGCTGCAACGCAGCCGTGGAATCACCACCCAAGTCACGACGAAGCTGTGGCTGGAGCACATCAGAGGACTCCCGGCGAACAACAAATCCAACGGCATCTTGCTGTTGCTCGCGTACTTGAGCCGAATGCAGCCTCTGTTCTTCACGAACAACTTTAGCATATGCTTGTGCAAGGTCGGGAGAAGGATCAGCATCAATGATAGAGTTGATGAGATTCCCGAAACGCGAAGCATCGATTCCTCTCGTTCTTTGGCGAAATTCACACCAGCAGCACAAGAACAAGTTTGAATTGGCTTGTATGCAAACAATTCATCCCACATCGCAGTCAATTTTCCGTAGTAATCAAACACAGACTGTCCGTTCTGTTTACATGCCCATAAATCAGTCCGAAGATGATGAACTCGAACCTTATTTCCAACACAAAAACGCTCCTTCAGATTGTTCCACAAAGCATGCGCATCTGTAAGGAATGAAACTGTGGAACGAACTCGAGGTGTAATTGAAGTTCGTAACCACCCAACTACCATGGAATTTACCGAGATCCATGATTCAGAATCTGGGCTATCAGCTTTTGGTTTTAGCATAGTGCCATCAATAAAACCCGTCTTCTTCTTAGCGCGGAGAGCATTCAGCATTTCAGATGACCATTCGTTGTAGTTTTCTCCGGTAAGAAGAACCGAAGTGATCATCGAACCTGGATTATCAGATGAAAACAGAGCGTACGGTGTGATGGTGGAATCATCCACGCGAGTAGTCACAACCGCTGTTTGATCACCGGACATGGTCGCTGATCACCGTAGAAGAGAAGTCAAAAAGAAACAAGACCGAGCCAAAAGGAGAAACACGTGCCCGAGAAAGAAAAGAAAATCAGAAGTTTATGGAAAATATCCAAATGATCGAAAGCAAAAAGGAAGGATTCAAAGTTCAGGATTTCGCTCTGATACCATGAAGAATTTATAGAATATATGCTTTCTTGCCTTTCACAATCCATGTCTTACAATATATATACACGTTCATATGACGGTGTAATCTAGTTAAACCTAGCATTTACAATATGAGCCCAATACACTAAGATATAGCCCAATAGTAAGGGAGGCACGGAGTGGGATGATGGATACGACCATGACACTTTAACAAAGATACATGTACATAGTGGTGCTGAAGGGATACAGTTCATCAGGTTTAACTATGTCAAGGAAAGACAATTGAAAGACGGACCAATCCATGGTTTCTTTGGTCAAGGCTTCACACGGACGGTATGTTAGTTGTACTAATCAAACTCTGATAAGAATGTGGGTCTAGACAAAATAAAAACTTTATAATATCTAATTAAGGAACACTTATCCCATAAGCTAGTTTTGTAGTGAATTACATCGAATGATCTTTGTGGGTTCCGTTTGGGCCCACCTCCTCCTATGAGACTTATATTCCTTCTGTTTCACAATAAATGATGTGGTGATGTGTTAAAGAAAAAAAATTGTTTGAAATTTTATGATGTACTCAACTTTCAATGCAAAATTAATTAGTTTTTATTGTTTTGCATACTGTTTTATCATTAGTTGCATTGTGTTTAGGTATAATAAATAATTAAATGATTCTTTAATATGTGTGGAAAAACCTTAAACATCATCATTTGAATGTTTTGTTATCTTTTGTTTTTATCGCCTTTTGTAGTTTGAGATTAACCATCTCAACAATGAATATTTGGTATATGTCGAAGGCTATTACGACGCGGCATCAGGAGTCATTCAAGGACTGCAATTCAAAACAAACATCAAGACATTTAAAATGATTGGATATGAAAAGTGTAACATCCTGGGCCCGGCCCATTTGAAAAAGGCTTAAATGAATTAATTTGGCTACCTATGTCATCAAAGTGCACTAACTTTTTCCGATCACTTGCCCGAAAGAACTCCAGAGTTAAGCGTGCTTGGGCTGGAGTAGTCTAAGGATGGGTGACCTTCCGGGAAGTGATTCGCGGTAGCGTGTGAGTGAGGACAAAACACGGGGAAAGGTCACGTGGTGATTGCAGGGTCAGTGAATTACTCGGTCGGGCCTACGAAAAATAACGCACCGACCGTCGGACAGGGGTGGGGCCCACGAGCCCGATAGAGGGATGGGTGACTCACCGGTGTTAGAGGGGGGATTAGCACCCCCTGGTTTAACTCGGTTTGAACCGAGATCGGTTCGATCTAGACCGGTTTACGATGATTCGGATCGAGGATAAGTCAGCCCAAAGACATTGGGCCGAACTCGGAATCTCGCTAAAAGCCCATATCGGCAACCGATCTAGGCCCGGCGAGAGCTCAGTCCGTTACAACAGATGAAAACTGGAATATTTCCCTATTTTCCGCCGATCTCGGAAAAGGAAATATTCTCTTCGATTGAATCTTCGAGATATCAGGAACTTATCCTTATCTCGGAGAGAAAACCAGAAGATTTCCTTCTCCTAATCGAACAAGGAAAAAGGAAATCTTCTCCTTAAGAACCGCCTCAAGACATTATAAATAGGGGAGAAGGTTCATTTATCAAAGCATCCACAACTTCCGCAGAGATCAGAGAGAATTCAAGAGAGCTATTTACCGATCTCGAGTTCTCCATCTTTGCAATCTTACTAAACTCTGTTGTAACGCCGATTCTTGATCAATAAACGAGATTCCGATTAAAGTACTGTTTTACCCCTTTTGTGTGATTTACGGATCAACAATTGGCGCCGACTGTGGGGAGAGTTAGAACAATACTTTCGGATATCGTTTAATCGAGTTCGGCGATGGCTCTCCCAGTCGACAATTCCGTGGTCAACATCAACAGCTCGGACAACGACGGTCAAAACCCTCGGGTCGACGAACTCAATCCAGTCGACATTGAATTACCAGCTACCGGAGGAGGACTCCCCCCGACCTTACCTATTGGAGGGGATAATCAGACCAATCCCTCTAGGACTCTTCCGCCACCTCCAACCACCTCGCCGTTCACGGATCCGACCACCTTTATGGAAGCTATGGCGGCACAGTTCGCAGAAATCAACAAGAAGAATAAAGAGCGAATCGCATCTCTCATAGCATCCCACTTTGAGCGCCGAAACCAGATCGGTACCCCCGATCCGAACTTGATCACCCCCGCCAGCGAAAACGCACTACGCCGGAGGCTTCTGCCCGAGCTGACCGACACTCAACTTCCGGGTGCGACCGACCTACCAACTAGGAGATCCGCGGCCGATTCGGAAATTCAAATCTCGGATCAAGTCGCCATGAACCTAGAATTCGCAAAGGTCCAGGCTCAATTACAAGACATGCGATCCAAGGTCCACCAGGTGACAAGCTCGGCACCAGAGATCGACCGAGTGATTTAGGAGTCACAGAGGACCCCATTCACGGACCAAGTCATCAACACTCCAGTCCGACGATTGGAGAGAGTCAAAATCACGCCATACGATGGGTTCACCGACCCCAAACATTTCCTGACCTCCTTCGTCATCACAATGAACCGCTTTCGCTTCGGATCGGAAGACGAAAAAGATGCAGCCATGTGCCAGTTGTTCGTAGAAAACCTATCCGGAACCGCGCTCGATTGGTTTTCAACGCTCGAGCCGAACTCAGTCAACAGCTACAAGGAGCTCACCACGAAGTTCCTCAAACGCTTCACGATGTTTATCAAACAGAAAACAAAAAACGCCGAACTCTGGGCCCTCGAACAGAAGCAGGACGAGCCCCTACGCAAATTCATGGAACGTTTCAAAGCAGTCGTATCCCATTGTACGATCGACGACGAAGCTGCGATCGAGGCTCTTTATAAAGCAACTTGGTACGAATCAGACTTCCACAGGGAGATCAAGCGCAGTAACCCAAAGACGCTGGAAGATATTTTACACAGGGCACACATCTTCATCATGGAAGAAGAGGAAAGATCGGAGAAAGATAGGCGGTATGCACTCACGAAGCAGCCCGCTGCTAAGGATAAATAATACGTTCCTCCAAAGCAACATGTCAACACGGTCCAAAGTCAGCAGTCCTGGTCAAACACTTGGGTTCGATCGGACGAACCAAAGGAGTCTGAAACCGAATCCGCACCGTACTGCAATTTCCACAACCGATTTGGAAACCATTCAACCGAAGAATGCCGACACTTACAGGAATTCTTGATGATGAAGTACAAAAAAGGGAAGTTCCAGTCGAAGGAGCCTTCCAACCTTCGAATAGACCTCGCCGTAACGATGGCGGGAGAAGACGCAATTTCAAACCGAACAAAGCTACCGAACAGCCGAAAGAAAAAACCAACGACGAACAACCGAAACGAGATCGGGAGGAAAATGTGGAGGCTCAGCAACCTCCGCAAGTTCGGAAGCGCGTCAACATGATCATGGGCGCACTAGAAACGTGTAACTATTCCGTCCGAGCTCTAAAGACATACAGTAAAGAGGCCGTGGCTGCAAAACACACACACCAGACTACACCTTGCGGAATGCCGATCACCTTCTCTGAGGCCGATACAGAAGGACTCCATATGCCGCATAACGATCCGCTGGTCGTCGAAACACTCATTGGCGATGTTGTAGTCGGGCGAATCTTAATCGACACTGGGAGCTCGGTTAATGTGATTTTCAAAGATACGCTGAAAAACATGGACTTCCCCAACGATCAAATCAGGCCGAACATCGAACCACTCACCGGATTCTCAAGCGAGCAAACCATGACCGCCGGAACGGTCAAACTCCCTATGTATACCGGAGGGATATGTCGGATGGTCAAATTCCTGGTATTAGACAAACCGGCGATCTACAATGTGATACTCGGAACACAGTGGATATTCTCGATGAAAGCCGTCGTATCGACATATCACCAATGCGTCAAGTTCCCAACACCTTCCGGAATCTTCACCCTTAGAGGCGACCAGGTGATGTCCCGAACATGTTTCATCAACGAATGCAAACTAAGGACCACTCCCCGCAAATGCGTGATCAATAAGAGGAAAATCCCAAACGATCCCGATCTGCCGCGACGCGAAACCATCCTCCAAGTCAATATCGACGATTTCCATCCGGAGAGATGCGTAGGAATCGGGGCCGAGCTCGACGAAGACATCAAAATGGACTTAATCCGACTCCTCAAAAGGAACGTTTCGAATTTCGCCTGGTCAATCACAGACATGCCCGAAATCGATCCGAAGATAACGAGCCACGAGCTCAATATTGATTCCACCTTCAAGCCGATCAAGCAAAAACGATGCAAGCTCGGACACGAGAAAGCTCGAGCTGTTAACGACGAAGTCGAGAGATTACTTAGTGCCGGGTCGATTACTGAAGTTCGGTATCCGGACTGGTTGGCGAACCCAGTCGTGGTCAAGAAGAAGAATGGAAAATAGAGAATCTGCGTTGACTTTACCGACCTAAATAAAGCCTGCCCAAAGGATAGCTTCCCACTCCCACACATAGATAGACTCGTCGAAGCCACCGCTGGGAACAAACTCCTCTCGTTCATGGACGCCTTCTCAGGATATAATCAGATACTCATGCATCCGGACGATCGCGAGAAGACCTCCTTCATCACCGACCGTGGTATCTATTGGTACAAAGTCATGCCTTTCGGCCTAAAAAACGCCGGTGCAACCTACCAACGGCTCGTCAATCGGATGTTTGCCAGCCAGCTCGGCAAAACAATGGAAGTCTATATCGACGATATGCTCGTCAAGTCGCTGATCGCCAAGGATCACGCCGGTCATCTCAACACTTGCTTCGACATCCTGAACGAGTACGGCATGAAGCTCAATCCGACCAAATGCACGTTCGGCGTGACCTCGGGAGAGTTCCTCGGATATATCGTGACTCAAAGAGGAATCGAAGCCAATCCGAAACAGATCTCGACAATCCTCGACTTACCATCACCAACGACAAAGCGGGAAGTACAAAGGCTCACGGGACGTATTGCCGCACTCAACCGGTTCATCTCCCGGTCTACCGACAAGTGCCTCCCCTTCTACCAACTGCTGCGCGGAAATTATGACCTCGAATGGGACGATAAGTGCGAAGATGCATTCAAGCAGCTCAAGGAGTACTTGTCAACCCCACCGGTTCTAGCAAAACCCGAAGACGGCGAGACCCTCTATCTCTATATCGCAATATCCACCTCGGCGATCAGCGGGGTCCTTGTTCGGGAAGACCGGGGCGAACAAAAACCGATCTTCTATATCAGCAAATCACTCGATGGAGCTGAAGGGCGGTACCCAACTCTCGAAAAATTGGCTCTCGCCGTTGTCATATCAGCTCGGAAGTTACGCCCCTATTTCCAGTCACACTAAATCACCGTATTAACCAATCAACCACTCCGGACGATTCTACATAGTCCGAGCCAGTCCGGTCGATTGGCTAAATGGGCTATCGAGCTCAGCGAATACGACATCGATTACAAGAGCCGAACGAGCATCAAGTCACAAGTTCTTGCCGATTTCCTCATCGAATTATCTCCGGAATACGTCAACACTGATGTCATAACCGCCGAACAATGGATCCTTCACGTCGACGGGTCCTTGTCTCATCGAGGCTCCGGAATAGGCATTCGCCTCAAATCCCCAACGGGAGAAGTCTTGGAGCAATCCTTCCGCCTGGCGTTCAACGCATCGAATAACGAGGCAGAATATGAAGCTTTAATTGCCGGACTACGTTTAGCCAAATCTATCGGTGCGACACTCATACATGCCTACTGCGACTCACAGCTCGTCGCAAGTCAATTTAGCGGGGAGTATGATGCCAAAAACGATCGAATGGATGCATATCTCACGCTCGTCAAGCAACTCGTTGCAGAAGTCGACTCATTCGAACTAACCAAGATACCGCGTGGAGAAAACGCTCCAGCCGACGCGCTCGCTGCCCTAGCTTCAAGCTCGGACCCTCATCTTAGACGAACGATTCCGGTCGAAAGTATATCAAAACCAAGCATCGAAAGCGCGGAGCAATGTATTATCACAACTCGTAGACGAGATTACGAGGAAAATCCCGCCACCGAACCCATCTTACGCCGACAAAAACGAACTCCGGCTGTTGAATATGGTGAAGATACCGAGCCCGAGCATGCTACTATCGCCGAAGGCAACAGTGACGGCCCACAAGTCGATGAGTCGGCCCAGTCGGACAACGAAGCGGAAGAACAGACAGACGGCCTTCACGAGCCAATAAACCTCGAACAGCCCGACGAACAGACTCCTACCAATTGGACGCTGGAAATAAAAATGTACATCATCGATGGAGACACTCCAGCGGACAGATGGGCCGCTCGACGCCTCAAGATGCGAGCTGCTCGCTACATACTTATAAAAGATGGACTGTTTCGTGGAGTGCGGCAGGAATACTCCTCAAATGCATCTCGGGCGACGAAATCGAGGAAGTAATGAAGAAAATACACGAAGGAGACGGCGGCAATCACTCAGGTGGCCGATCTCTAGCCCTGAAAATCAAACGAGCAAGCTACTACTGGCCGAGTATGCAAGCAGACTGCGAAAAATTCGTCGCAAAGTGCGATAAATGTCAAAGACACGGTCCAATGATACATCTCCCTACCGAACTACTAACCACTTCAACAGCTCCATACCCGTTCATGCGCTGGGGGATGGAAATCATCGGTCCTTTCAGACGATCCACCACGCAGAAAAAATTCATCCTCGTCATGACGGATTATTTCACCAAGTGGGTCGAAGCCGAGGCATACCCCATCATCCTCGCTTCTGACGTTCAGAAATTTGTCTGGAAATTCATCATCTGCCGACATGGAGTCCCGTCCGAGATTATCACCGACAACGGTCCCCAATTCATATCAACGCTATTCAACGACTTCTGCGCCAAGTGGAAAATTCGGCTAAGTTTCTCTACACCAAGATGCCCGCCGAGCAACGGTCAGGCCGAAGCAACGAACAAGACAATCATAGCTGGCCTCAAGAAACGATTGGATACTCAGAAAGGGACGTGGTCAGATAAACTCGACGGAGTCTTATGGTCATATCGCACAACCCCAAGGTCGTGAACGGGACAATCCCCTTTTTACATGGCCTACGGCGTGGAAGCCCTATGCCCTGCCGAACTCACCATCCCGACTATCCGACGAACAATACTCGTGCAAAACCCCGATCTTAACGACGAAATCATGCTCGACAACCTCGACAATCTCGAAGAACAACGCGACCAAGCCTTACTTCGGATTCAGAATTATCAGAACTTGGCAGCACGCTACTACAACAAAAACGTCCGCGGACGTCATTTCACTGATGGTGACCTTGTTCTAAGAAAAGTCTTCAAAGGCACCGAAGAAAAGAATGCCGGCAAGCTCGGCACAAACTGGGAAGGACCTTATCAGGTCATGCGGGTAGTCAAACCAGGCGTCTACGAGCTCATGAAGCAAGACGGAACCCCCATTCCCCATTCATGGAATTCAATGAACCTCAAACGCTAATACATCTATACCAGATCTCAAGCGCAAAAAAAAAAAAAAAAAAAAAAAAAAAAAAAAAAAAAAAAAAAAAAAAGACCATCGAGCTACTATACTTAGGCTCAATTTCACTATGTAATATGAACTACGAATGGCTTGATCCTTCTTTCGAAGGTACGTAGGCAGCCTTCACAGGCGCAGCTGTAACATTAATAAAATTTTATTATGCAAAGGCATTTCAACCGAACTTCAACAGTTCGTATTTTCTAAAAGCCGAACATTATGTTTGCCGAACTCCAACAGTTCGTATTTTCTAAAAGCCAAACTTTATGTTTGCCGAACTCCAACAGTTCGTATTTTCAAGTCAAACTTATGTTTGCCGAACTCCAAACAGTTCGAATTTTCAAGTCAAACTTTATGTTTGCCGAACTCCAACAGTTCGAATTTTCAAGTCAAACTTTACGTTTGCCGAACTCCAACAGTTCGTAGTTTCAACCACAACGGTTTCCGTATCGACGTCCTGGCCAGACGATCGAATAAGTCGAGTTTAGCTCGCATGCATCCTCATGGTGCAATGGATAACACACTTTCCACATTCAAAGCCGAGATCAGTCTCGCATTAACTTCTCAGATTATCCAAGCCAAATAAGCCGAGTCCGTCTCGCACACTCGGATTCAATGTGAGAAACCTAGAGCATATTAAGATGAGCTGTTCACGTACTCTTAAAACTAAACTCTAGGGCCAAGCCGAACGTCTTTCCTCGAAAATCTAAGCCGACTTCTCAACAGTCGCAAAATTAGTAAGCCGATTTCTCAACAATCGCAAAACCATTAAGCCGATTTCTCAACAATCGCAAAAAACAATAAGCCAATCTACGATATGGATTGCCGACCTCGAACAGGTTCAGTCAAGTTCATCCTCTTCACCAGCTAAGACCGTACTGTTTACGGCACCAATGTGAACGACGAGTTTGAGAAGTTCGTATAAAAATACGACTTCAAATATAGAAAGACAAGTTAGAAAACGACGAAGTACAAAATTCGGATCCGCAAAATATTAATATTCATTTAAAAAGCCCCCCCGGGCAAAATGGATACCGGACTTTAAAAACCCTCCGGTCCAAGAGGTAGAGTTATAAACCCGTTCGGGCAGAAGAAAACTAAACGAATTACAAAAAAAAAACAGTCTAAACGTTCTGCCTTCGCATCGCATCAGCACGATCCGCCGACATCGAGGCCTGGTTAGAACCGAACTCATCAAGGCCCGGTGGAACCTCATTACCCATCAAGGTCGAAACCTCCGGATGTATCGGATCGGTGAACGGCGAGACAACCAGATCCGCATCAACCAGCTCGCAGAAGTCGATCGCAGCATATTCTGCCAATTTCTCGGCCTTGAGCTTTTCAAGCCTCTCGATGCGAGACGACGGAACGATAATATCATGCTTCTTCTTGAGGATATCACAGAAACCAAGGATCCCCTGGATTTGATTAACTGCAAGGAATGGCTTCTTGGCCCGATCGATCGCTGACAGATGATCTTTAACCTTCTGCTGAGAACGGCCAGCCCGTAGTCGCGAAGTCTCCGCAAACAATTTCACCGAGAGCGCATCCTTCTCCAACTCCAGCTCGGCGTTGGATCTCTTCAGAGCGGCAATTTCACGAGTCAGCTCAGTCACCGCACGGTCGCCTGCCTCCACCCTGTCCTCAGACACATGCAGCTCCTTACGAAGCTCCACGACCTGAACTCTTGTCTCAAGAGCTTTACGACGGGAGTCTCCGAGCTCACGGTCATAAGACCCGACGATCTCGTTCGTCTGAGCAACCATCTGCCGAAATAACGAACTTTAGAGACAGAATTGAAAGAAAGAAGAGACGAACTCGGAGAGGATGCTTACCTCAGCGGTGGTCTGGGCCAGCTTCTTGAAAGCCTCGGATTTATAAAGGCAACCAACCGGAGGAAGAAAATCTGGGCCGAAGCTCACCCGCCGATACGTCTCGGCATAATCCCACGACTTGGCTTCCGGATCCGATGCCCGATGCCTCTTCGGAACGGGAGAATCGTCCGATAGAACCACCGTGTCCGCACCAGCGCATTGAGGCTCGGTATCCCCCTCGCCGCCTTCAGCGCGAGCGGGCCCAGTATCCTCCTCACCACCTTCAGCGCGTTGAGGTTCGGTACTCCCTCCGCCACCTTCAGAGCACTCGGCACTGACCCCATCAGTCGGCCCGACTGCCTGCACGGTCTTCTTTTTGGTCTTCTTTCTCTTCTTCCTTTCAGTCGGAGGAGGAATGCATTCCTCGGCAGAAATCCGTTCCCCAGTAGGAACCTCTCCTTGACCGATCTCTTCGTTTTCAGCCGGCACCTCAGGATTCACCGGCTCGGCTCCCAAAGGGACGTCAGCGTCCATTTCGACATCCATCTCGGCAGATAGATCAGGGATATCGTCAAACTTCATCTTCCGTCTACGAGATGGGTTCGCTGTACAAAAAAACAATACAGATAACAAAAAAAAAGAAAGATAAATCACCGAACTGCGAAAAGAAGATCGTTGATATACCTTTAAGGGCTCTTTTTGCTTTTAGATCGAGCTTCTCTTGGTAGGCTTCAGGCCACTGAGCTTTCCCTGCCGCACTTAATTGCTTCACGTGGACAAAGGTGAATCCCGGCGTGGTGATAAGGAAGCCCGGTATATGACGGTCTGAAAAGGAAAAGAAAAAAATATAACTTAGGCAAAATAGAGCACTAAACAGAAATCGGGAACGAATATCTACCGATAGGCGTCTAATATATCATGGTTTTTACCCTATTTAGGCCATGATATAAGTCCTTTTTATAGAGTCTTTTTAGTATTTTGTAGTCTTTTAGAGTCTTTTACAGGTCTTAGCACGTTTGGAGGATTATTGGAGATATTGAAGATTATGGGAGCACTTTGGAGCAGAAGCTGAAGTCGTGTTGCTGAGTATCTGTTTTCACGGCCAGTATCGATCGATACCCCCTGGTATCGATCGATACCCATCGCAGCAAGACACGACCCGCGAGTTTTATCAAGATTTGAAGAATTACAAAAGTGCCCAGAAGTCTTTGATATTTACAAGAAGACCCCAAGTCGTGATTTAGGTTATAAATAGGAGTTTTAAGCCATCTGTTTAGGCTATGCTTTATTTTGCTTAAGTTTAAAAGAGATTTTGGTGAGAGATACAATTCTGATTTCCCTTCGTCCGAGATCAGATCTCAAACCTTGTTTCTCTGTTTGATTTTATATAGAGTATTTATTCAAACATGTTTATT
>PKML01060591.1:0-14308 GCA_002933935.1 Eutrema yunnanense
GACTGCTGGTTGAGCTTGTGATGGATCTTCTAAGCTAGTATCGATGTCCTCATCATACAATCTCTAATTTGATGGTTAAAGGAGGAGATTGTCTGGTTCCTACCGATTTTGAGGTTATGGAGATGCATGCAAGATCTAGTACACAATTGATTTTTGGAAGACAGTTCATGGCTACGGCTTGTGCAATTATGGATACACCCAGTAAGCGAATCTCATTCTCGTACATTGACAAGGAGGTGTACTACAAAGCCATTTCTACTATAGGAACTTCCACACCTACCTCTTGCATCACCATTGTTATAGGAGAGACGTTGGTAGTTGATCTTTTGGAAGAGCCTCCTGACGAACCAACTGTCATAGACCTTCTAGATAGTCCTTCTGTCATCACCAAGAAAGACGTCGAAACAGCTAAGGCAAAGAAGAATATGCAGAGTACAGGAGTAAAAGGTGTTCCCTCTATGACCTTAATCCTTCAGAAGTGTGATGGGGATTCGATTGAGTACAAGGTGAAGTGCAAAGGAACTTCGAAGCCATTCTCTAAGGCTCGAGTTCTTCTTAATTCGGAGCTGAAAGAGAAAGGAAAGTAATTTATGGAGAGCATGTTGAGCAGAACTTTGAGTCTGCAAGTATCTAGTTGTGGAACTTGCATGGGAGTAAGCTCTCAATCTTCTATTGACTGATCACATGAGCCAAAGTCAAGCTACTGACTTTAAACGAGCGCTTTGTGGGAGGCAACCCACTGGTGAGTCTGCTTTTGAGTCATTTGTCTTTTTATTTTTATTTCTCGTTATGTGTTTGCGTCAGGATAAACAAGGAGCAAAACTCGAAATCGCCTGAGTATTGATCGATACCAGGCCGTGTGTTGATCGACACCAGATGTTCCAGCACGGTAACTTCTTGTTTCTCTTAATTATATTATGTTCTTTTGTTTTATTTTACCTACTCTAGGCTAGATAACACTGGGGACAGTGTTGTTCAAGTCTAGGGGAGGTGTCTGCTGACATTGTGTTTGTTTTTCTTAGAGTCAGTTGTTTTATCGAGTCAAAAATGTTTTATTGAGTCAAAAATTATAGGAGATGATGATCATGTGCTTGAGATGTACATAGAGAGAGAGGAACCGGGGATTCGGTGGCAAACACCATCAATACTCGCGTTTCGGACCTTGATATGTATATGCAGATCTAAAAAAAAAAAACATAATAAGAAATAAGGCTGGGGGAGAGAAAGTGATACAAAAAGTGTGAAATTGGATGGTTCCTTGTCATGATATGATATGGTAAAGAATCTAGAAGGTTTTTGAACATTGGTTGCAGCGATAAAACTGGCGATGAGGGTTTTATTTGAACAATGCTGCGAGATAATGTGTGGAGTCTGGAAAAGCTGCGAATGTCTACGGAGAAGTACATGGTGGTTAGATCAAAAGCTGGTTAGGTGACATTTGGGTGCTTGCGAAAATGATCTTTGCGATGGTTCCTGAATAGGTGAGTCTCCGTGTTTTCAAACCTCTTTCTCTGGTTTAGTCTTCTATTTGCTTGAGTGCATTCAAAGGCTAAGTCTGGGGGAGTTGATATATCATGGTTTTTACCCCTTTTAGGCCATGATATAAGTCCGTTTAATAGAGTCTTTCTAGTATTTTGGAGTTTTTAGAGTCTTTTACAGGTTTTAGCACGTTTGGAGCATAATTGGAGATATTTGAGCTTTTAGGAGCATTTTGGAGCGAAATGGAATTGAAGCGACTAAGTGCCCGATTTGAAGTCAAGAGCATCGATCGATACCCTCTGGTATCGATCGACACCCATCGAAGCAGATTACAAGTCGCGTCTTTTAATGAAGTTTGAAGAATTGCAGAATTGCCCCAGAAGACTTTAATATTTACAAGAAGACCCCAATTCGTGTTTAGACTATATAATTAGGTTTTCAGCCACCTATTTAGGCTATGCTTTATTCTACACTTTATTATACTTTGGGTTTTTGGAGAGACAACTCTGAACTCCTGTTTCTATTGATTTCTTTGATGATCTATTCAATCATGTTGTTTCAATCTCCATGTCTGAGTAGATCCACTTTAGGTTCAGGGTTCTCATAAGGGTTTTCTCTGAATGCTAGATTGATTATCTGTTTAGGATTCACCATCTGAATTAGTTCTTCGCCTTAGGTTGTGTTCAAAGCGAATTCTAGGTTGACGAATCAGGAACTTAGATCTTAGGATAATTGATTAGGCGCGAAAGTGCGATTAATTACCTGATAGAACATAGGGTGAGCAAATTGATTATTCGCAAAGAGATTTGGTTTAATTGATTTGTGAACATATCAAACTCGATATTAAAGTTGATTTATTCTTAGGAATTTGCAAAGAGATTTGGGATTCTGAAGTTTAGATTTAGATAGCTTTCGCAACGAGAGTTGGTTAGCTATACTTTATTGATTTGAGTTCACGAACCGCGCTAAATCTGAATCATGTTAGTTATTTTGTCTGCATTCATTGATTTCCTGAGAAATAGCATGGGCCTATAATTTCCTCCATTGAATTACAACTCTTTTAATTTACGTTTTGCTTTCAGTTACATCTATTGGTTTAGCTTAATTCTCTTCTCTATAATCTATTGTGTGTTTCCGTGAGTCTTTGTGTTCGACCCCTAGCTATACTATAACTACTGCTTTAGTATCTAAATAGGGTATTAATTTGAGCATATCACTAATCATTATTTCATTAGCAAACTCTCATTTTTGAATCAATGATTTGCAAGCATTGAGATTATATAAACAAGATCAACCAAAAATACACCCTATACAACTATCATCATAGGCTAGGAGCATAAATCTCTTGAATAATTCATCAAGGCATTTCATCAAACACTTGGTGTGCATGAAATGCCTTATGATCTAGATCTACTTTCTCAAGCTATATCTAACATTAGGAACACCAAACAAGAAGGGATATGAGAAAATCTAACCTAGGACATCAATAATCAAGCTTTGGATCACCCTAATCTACCATATCCCTAGATTCTAAAGAACTACTCAAGACCCATTAGAACCAAGCCAAAATCAATATAGATAGGGCTTAGATCCATAGATGAATGTTGAATAATCAAGATAGAAAAGAGATAGAAGGATGAGATTGATAGAAATTAATACTAGATTGCATAAAATTAAAGAGATCATTGGGAAAAATCCCAAGAACCCTAGTCTTGTTCTAGAGAGAAAAGGGAGAGAAAAAGGGGGAAAATAATAATAAAAAAAGATAGATCTAAAAATCAGATCTCTAAAATATAAAAAGGTGTTTGCTGAGTTGGGTCGGACCCGGGTCAACCCGGGACAAACCGGGTATTGACCTGGCTGAAACTTGGATACGTCTTCAGTGAATCGATCATAACTCCTGAACCTGACATCTAAATGACCTGAATCCAACTCATGTAGACAACTAACGCGTCCCTCTACAACTCTTATAAAGACCATTTGACTTTATTCATACCGGAAGGCCTTCGTTTTGCCGGTTCTTTGGACGGTGTCATCTTCTCTTGGCCAGACGGATATACCTTCAATAAATCCGTCTTATCTCCCTATCCATACGTCAAAACAACACGATTCAAACTCCTGTGTAAATCTGATTTACTCCTCTACAACTTCTATGAAAGAAGTTGAAGCTGAATCGGGTTGTAAGGTCCCCGTCTAGCCACATCTTTGAGACACTTAGGACGAGCTCGGCTGGTTCGGGTGAAAGTTTGGCACCGGCTGGGTGTATCGGCTGTGTCTTGGCCGGGATGGAGTGTCTTGTATGTTGATACCGGGCCAATTGGAGCCGGTGCACATGGCCGGTAAACTACCTGGTGGGGAGAAAGTTCCATGTCGGCTGAGGGAGATTTCTTGTGTCGGGCCTGTATGAGAGACTGGTTTCGCGGCCAGACGGATACTCTTAAGAAAATCCGCCATATCTCTCAAACCACATATCTGAATCGCCTGATTCAACTTTCCCTGAATATCTAACGCACTCCTCTACAACATTCCTGAAGGTTGACAAGGCTGATTCGGATAGGAGGACCTTCGTGTCGACACATATTTCCGGCATCTCGGATGGACTTTGTACTCCACTTAGGTCCAACTCTCCAAATACGCCCAATTACCTCCAATTACCTAGGAAATACTTCAAAACATGCAAGAACACACTAGACCTAGTGCAAATGCTCTAATCTCTAAATGAGACCTAAATGCTAGACAAGACCATGATTATGCATGTTATCTACATAAAACTATAAATGAAATGCATGCTAAAACATGTAAGATATGAGTATATCAATTTCCCCAAACTTAAACCTTTGCTTGTCCTCAAGCAAACAAGAATAAAGAAAGGGAGAATACTTGAAATGGGAGCTCAAATCCAAAAGTGCCATGAAAAGAATTCAACTCAATGTCCAAGTTACTAGCTCTAAGATGCGATCAAACAAGTCTACTAAAAAAAAGCTAGCCATATCCTTCCCTATACGAACCAAATTCAAGCCTTAACCTATACAAGCATCAATATCATCCAATCCTTTAACATTCATTATTTGGTTCAAATGAATCATGCTCATGCAAGGCAAGTGAATTCATTTGGCTAGGGTAAAGGTCTTGAAACTAAGATTATCTCAAATGTATGGGGTTTCACCAATGCAAGGGATCCCTCAATGAATGAGCAAACTTTATGCTAAGATTAAAAGGCAATTTATGCATACAAGGATAGACTTAAATTTACCCAATGCCTAAATCGTCTCCAATCCTAGCATATCTACCCATGAAGTCCTCATCCTAAGCTACCCTTTTCTCACTTGGCCTTTTTGCCTTCACGACCCATACTTGAACTTCTTCTTCCACTTCATCTTTTCTCACTTGGTGAATTTCTTCTTCTCCATTGAATCTTGTGGTTTCGTGCTTCTTTTTGTTGTTTCTTTAGCTCTTCTTTCTTTTTTTTTCTTTGCCTTGCCTCATCATTTACCAATTGATGCTTTAGCCAATTTTTGGCTTTTTCCTCTGTTTCTATGAAGCTATAATTATCACTAAGAGCTATTCTTGATAACTTGCACTAACCACATCACAATATTGCATTCTCCTATCACCTTCACTTCCTTCTTTTGAACACACTTCCTTCTTATCCACAATTCCATTAGTCACACATTTTCGTTCACACCAAAGCGAAAACTTCCCTTTCCCATGAGCCTAGCATAGTCTAGCCTTTAATGTTCGGCTAGATCTACATGCAATCCTATCTTTGTCGCCCTAAACTCAACACTTTTTGCCAAGCTTACTCGAAAAATTAGGCCTCACATACGCACACTAAAGATTTTGGCTTCAAAGGAGGGTAGGTTAAGGGTATGGTGAACCGTTCCAATGATTGGAATCGGCTATTTTGACTAGCAAAAGAGTGGTGAAAAGGATAAGAGAGCCCAAGTATATATATGGTAACCATGAATTCACTATGCAATGCACAAGCATACTAATTTCAATGTCAAAATTATGGTTTTCACTTAGGTAGGACTGAAATCAAATCAAGACTTGCTATAGCTAAGACCCTAGTAATGAAACACAAGATCGAAATATGGTTCATCCTTGATTTCTACACGAGATCAAAAGCATCAAACAACAAGCAACGAGGGCATTGAATCAAGCTCTCAATATGATACTTTACAAGGATAAATCTATCATTGCTCCTATTGCTCATGCAAAGCTACCTAATATGCTATGCATCTAGACTCAATCCTATATGGAATGCACAAAAGTTCAAAAAATTTCAAATTTATTGAAAATGCATGATATGCATGAGACTCAAGATGCAAAAGGCAAAATAAGATCACAAGACACAAAGTTAAATAACACATACACCCTCCCAAAACTTAAATTACACAGTTCCTTGTGTAATAGAAGCTTAAGAAAGAGTTAAACAATGCATGAAAGAAAGAAAAAGATATGATTCTAAATACTATTCACAAAGTTTGGAGTATTACCTTGGAAATGAATAGAGGGAACGAGAGTGATCACCTCAATCCTACACACCTTTGTCCTTAATTCCATGACCATTAGACCATCAAGAACCTATTCACACTAAGCAAACCCATCAAAAAGAACAAGAAAACATAAAAAGACATGCTCATTACCTCTTCAAGACCGGCTTCTCCTCTTGCTTTGAGCTCGGGTGTGAGGATTGCTTTGACTGAGGCAAAGAGCTTGGGTCGACCCTTGCATTTGATCTTGTACTCGATCACTCCATCCTTGGAGTGAGAGTCATCATATAAGGTTGGCTTTGCTCGGACATAAACCCACGAAGCGTGCTTGATCTGTTTCCCATTTTAGCCTTGGCTTTTGTCTTCTTCTTTGCACCCTTACTACCCTCAACGTCATTCTCCATTGTGGTGGGAGGGATCGGTTCCAAAAAAGTGATCATGTCAACTTCCGAAGCTTCTTTGTCATTACCATAACCCAAATATTTTCTCTCAAGAGACTTCTCTTCCTCTTAATAGACCTTTGGGGGTGGAGCTTCTTCAAATATATCACATCTACCCACATACCTCACTTCTTCTTCTCGAAACTCATCATCCTTCATGGTGATTGTACCATAAAGTTTATTGGAAGAAGTCCTCATTGGGTAGTACACCTTATCATCCACATTAAAGAGAACTACCATTTGCTCTTTGAAATCCATTCTAGCACCGGTAGTGAGTAGGAATGGAGTTCTAAGGAGTAGTGGAAGCTTGTTGGTCTTCTTCATTTCCATGAGTAGGAATATGCAATTCCCAACCTTGAGTGGATAGTCTTCGAGGAGACCAAGTGGCTTCTTTGAAGAAGCGTCTCCAAAGGTGATAGGTGATGGATGATAGGCGAGGGTTCTTATACCTAGACTCTTGAACATCTCATGGGACATTACATTCACACTTGAACCGGAGTCACACAAAGCATCCTCAATATCCAAATCTCCAAGAGAGCAAGCTATAGAGAATTTACCGGGATTACCAAGCTTGGGGAGAGACTTAGGCTCGATCCTAGTTGTGCTTGGTGAATCAATGCAAGCAACAGTACCCTTTGGTTCTTGAACCATGGTCACGTCCTCATCTTTCTCAAGGGTCACTCCCCCACCTTGTTCCTCAATGTCCTCATTGAGCTTCAAGAGAGCTTCTCTAGGGGGAGGTGAAACAGTTTGTGATCCATAGAGTAGAAGCTCAATCTCCTTAGTGACGGCTTCATGATCTTCAATGGGACGTGATACCTTTGAGAAGATGGCATTGTAATACTCCTTTGTTGCTTTCCTATTTGAAGAGCTTTGTTGTACTTTGTCTCCATTGTTGCCATTGGTCTCCATTTATTGCACTTTGGAACTCAATGCCTCAAGCTTCTTGTGGAGATCATTGTATGAGCAAGCTACCTTGGTATTGATTTCCTCCATCTTCTTGCTTATATCCAATGCTCCACTTGCTTGGCCTTGAAGAAGTTGTTGAAGAACGTTTTTCATATCAAGTTCTTGAGGCATGGAGTTGTGGCCTTGAGGTTGTGGGACAAATCTTTGTTGAAAACCACGTCTAGCAATTCATTCTCGGCGTCGGTACGACCCTCTTCACCTGTTCGGCAGAGCTTAGTGAATATCTCATACGCAAGCTTATCTCTGCAAGTCTTCATGTTCTTATCACATAGCCACTTCGGAAACGGCATTCCAAGAGAATGGAACTCAATGAACTTCAAACAAAACACCCCACAATCACCTGTCTGCTTGTTTTGGGGAAGTTCCGGGCTCCTTACGATCATGTAGGAGTATCGCTCAAGGGGATAATTCCAATTTTCATCTACTGGGGCCAAACAATGCATCACGTAGGGAAAGATCTCACATATAGGTGCCACAGCCGCTCTTACCACCTCATCGGTTTTTCGTCCAATGATGCTGTCCCATATGGTTACGTACCAATCCGGGATAGAAATCATAATAGCTATCCAATGATTTCCCCCAATGTGCAAGGCAGTGTAGATGTAATCAATTTCCAGCCCCCAAGTCTTGTTTGATTTCAGAAATAAGGGTAGTTCACCAGTATGGTAATCCCATACACCAGGTGGCAGCCTCCTTGCCGTGGGCATCACATTTTCTCCTTCGCCGCTCTTCACAAAATCATCATAATGTTTCTTCCACAGATTACCCATCAGTGTGTCAATGAAGGTCAGCCTCTCGGACCAGAACCATTCCGGGTGTTCGTGTTGTCGAAGCCTCATCAGATCAATCCCAGCATCTATTTGCTGCATTCAGTCAACATTGTGCAAAAAATGTCAGACTTAAACAGAAGTCTAAAAAAACTCTAAAAGAGAGAACACCAATGTCAGACTGCAAAACAAGTCTGAGAAAAGAAATTCTTTCACCAGACTTGAAAAGAAGTCTGACACCAGACCTCTAAAGAAGTCTGAAGGAAGTCTAAAAGAGATAATAACAATGTCAAACTGCAAATCAAGTCTGAGAACAGAAAATCATTAAACCAGACCAGATTATATACTAATCGTGTCATGCAGCCATTCCTGGGGGGGGTGCGCAGATCGTAGTACCAAGCTAGGGATGTGTTCACCTCCCTCTTCGGATAACCCTTATAGAATATATTACGCGTGTTAGACATCGAGCTAATTATTCTAGAATATAGGTAGAGTGTGACGACATACAACAGTTTTTTGACGTGATCATTAAGTGTCTTCACTTCCATCCTGGTTGCCAGAGCACAAGGATCATATGTCGGTGTGATCTGCACTTGGGTTGAGCTCTTTCTCTCCTTCTTATCATGCTCTTTCTGTTTGAGTTCTTGAGCCTTCGCCTTTACATAAGCTCCAGCAGCTGCCTCCTTAGTGTCTTGTTTCGACATATATGCAGCATCGAAGTTTACGTCCGTGGCCGCCTTATTGACGATAAGAACACTAAGTTCGCTGCCCACAACACTACTCTGCATTAACAAAATAAAAAAACCACCTCTGTCAGACTGCAATAAAGTCTAAGACAAATAATCTAACACTATCCACGCCACCTACAGACTCCAATATAAATCCAAAACAAAATCAGACTTCTTTAGAAGTCTGACAGATATTAAAATAACACCAAAATCAGACCTAAATCTCAGTCTAATACCAGATAACCATGTTCACATCAAACACAACAACAAAGCGAAATAACTAGTTTCTAGTTGCACATAGGTTCAGGTTTTTACAAACAACAATCAGACTTATACTGCATATTAAGCAACGACTTTGTCCTTAAGTCTTCGACTACTTCTCCTTTGTTGAACATTTTTTGGTAGAGGGTTTGGGACACTAACCCCAACATCCACAGTCTGAATCTTGGCCTCAGACGGTTGGGCAGGGTTGTCTTCAGCAAGGGCTTCCTTTGCATCCTCTACCGCTGAACCATCTTTTTGAGGTCCTTTTTGGTCTGCAGCTTCAACATCCGCGGCAGGCTTAGGAGGCTTCACAACAATTTTTTTGGGTGTAATATTCTTCCGCGGAGCCTTTTTGCGTTTCCCCGCCCCAGCCTCACCACCATCATCAACCTTACCACCATCATCAGACTTCTTCTCAACACCTCCATCAGACTTCTTCTCAACACCAACATCATACTTCTCAACACCAGATTTCCTCCTCTTTTCTCCCCATAACAACCTAACTTCCTTCTCAAGTTCAATCATCTTCTCATTCACCTGCTCAAAACCTTTTTTAATAAGACTAAAAAGTTCATTCATCTTCTCACCCACCGAATTGATCAAGTAAACAACCTCACCACCATCATCACCGCCTGATTTTGCTCGCTTCTTATCATCATCAACAACCTTCCTCTTAACACCCTTTCCCTTGGCCTTCTTCAGACCACCCTAATACTTAACTACCACAGACTTAATAAGGGGTACCTCTTTCTTGACAATGGCCAACACACCTTCAGACTTCCAGTGTTTAAAACTACACCTCCAAGGGCGCTCAAACTCACCTAACATTGCTTTCACAATGTTCACAACTTTCTCATCATCCTCACCATCGTCCCACTGGGGGAACATGTCCTCAAACTCCTTGACGACGAAGTTGTTGACGTGGGTCTGCAAGTACAAGTCAACGAGCAAAATGTATATTAGTATGTAAGAAATAAATAAGTCTGGTACAAAGTTTCAGACTTCAAAAAGGTCTGACTTCAATATTTCAGACTGCAAATTAAGTCGGGCAACAACTTTAAGACTGCAAATTAAGTCAGGCAAAACTTTCAGACTGCAAATTAAGTCTGGCAAAACTTTCAGACTGCAAATTAAGTCTGGGAAAAATTCAGACTTCAAAATTAGTCTGATAACGTATTAGACTGAAATTGCAGTCTGACATAGAGCAATCAAAGGAGAATTTTAAGGAAAAAAGGTCAGTAAAATACCTGCTTGTGCAACTCTAAATCGACTTTCTTCCGATTCCTTGATCCTTTGTAAGCCAAGAGGGGTGGGGCTGTGTTATCTTGCAAGTGCATTCCATAAAGCATAGCAATCCCGGGACATGCCCAATATACCCAGACGTTCAAGACCTCAGCGAAGCCCTCAACCTGATAGTTTTTGGCATCTTTGAGTTTTTGGTTTGCCTCTGTTTTGACAGAGTCTACCAAGATTTTGTAGGCCAGTTTTCCCCATGGGTATGCTTCTAACGCCCCTGGAGACAGCAGTAGCTTAGTCATGTCAGCCTTTGCGGAAACTGACCAGTGTTGAGCCTCAATGAAGCTTGTGTAGATGGCTAGGTAGCCCAACCAAATCATATCTTGCCGTCCCAGCCTCGACATCTATTGCAAGCGTCCAGTAACTGGAAATAACTTGGCCCTACATTGAAATCCAGCACAAGAAGCTCCCACATTGCTCTAATATCGGTTGTATACTCAACCTCCGGGTACTCCAGATTCTCAACATAGTCGCAATTGAGTCCGGTTATGTGGTGAAACTCATGGAGGGAAAACCTCACCGGTTGAAGGCCAAGAAGACACCAAAGCTAATGCTTCTTATCTACCTCTAGTTGTATAGTAAGCATGTAGTGCACCATCCTTGAACACCATACGAAGTTCAGCTCATGCCACTTCACAAAAACCCCAAAGGCTGAGTTGCGAAGCTCTTCCCACTCATCATCATCCAGCGCTTCTTTGAGAGCATCCATGAGATCTCTCTTACCGCTGAAGTAGTGTACGCTTTTGTCTGGTTGAGGCTCATACCCTGAAGTGAACATCCTTCGAGGGAATTTATGTTCTGCCATTATGTCTAAAACCTGCATCAACCAACACCAGACTTCATTAGCAGTCTGAAAACTTAAAGTCAGACGTCATATGCAGTCTGACTACTAAAATTCAGATTCTATTTGCAGTCTGAAGAAATATTGTCAGACTCTATTTGCAGTCTGAAGCAATCGGACGAATCCCAAAAATCCAAAAAACACAATACAACTCAAACCCAAAGATCTAACTATTATTGCTCAATTTGAATCTTTTACCTTCTGGAAATCAGATATGGAAATCAAAAAGGAGCGGTGACAACGACGAGGAGAGAGACACCAGATCTGGAAATAAAAAAAGACAAGAGTTCAGTGCTGAGTTCTAGAAATCAGTGTCAAGAAGGTGACGGTTTGCGGCGAAGAGAGGAGTAGAAGAATCTTACCATCGAAGGCGACGAATTCAGGCAGCGACAACGAAGATGTGTCCTAAGCGGCGGTTCAGTTTCTCCGAGAGAGAATCGGTGTTTTTTTTTCTTCGGTAACTGTAAAAATGAGGGGATAAAAAACCCTTTATAGGTGTCCTAGGCGGCGATTAAAAAAGGAAAAATAACAGTTTTACCACATAAAAATACCGCTTTTGTAATCTGATGCCAGACTTCTTAACCTAGTCTGATATCAAACTCCTTTAGCAGTCTGATAGTGATGAGATAATTGAGCGAGAAGTTTGCAAATTTTGGGCGGCAAAATTCCCGCCTTTTTCTGCGGTTTTTTCTAAAAATTTTAATTGCCGCTTAGAAGTATTTTTCAAATACTTCTACAGACAGACTCGTTTTGCAGTCTGAAATGGTGATATTTTCAGGACCAGACTTGTGAAAATTTTCAAAAGTTTAAGTTTTCAGACTTCGAAAGAAGTCTAATAAATTCAGACTTCATAAACATTCTGACATAGTAAAGAAGGACACAGATAAATTAAACCGACTTCATAATCAAATATCTCGTTCAATGGAAAAAATGCAAATTTTGGTTACAAATTGGGTCACATATTACAAGAAACCAAAACATATAAACATGATCAGGACGATAATAATAGCACCAGCGAACGTCAGACTCTTCAACTCGACGCCACGCATTATCTGGCCACATGGCTTCTCCGTCAACCACTCCTTCAATTGAGCTATCTCTGCCTTCGTTACCTTGACGTCATCGAGCAACGTGGACAAATACTTGTCGCTTTGAGCATTATAAACGAATATGTTGGTCAACATACAGCTTTACATCGTTAAACTCCTCAATCATAACCTCATCCCACCACTTCATTATATGGTAACCACCATCCTACACAGCCACATTTATACAATCATATTAAGATCCCAAATTATAATAAGCAGGAAAAAAAATGAACCACATGACATATAGAAGCCATTACATCATAGTTACGACATCCGAATAATCTTCTTCCCGGATTATCGGCAGTAGTGGATGTTCGCATGACGGGCTCCAAACTGTAGAAGCATTTCTCGGGGAATCCGTATGATGATCGATATCGACGTCGACCTGTTGAACATGAACTACTCGACGTTGGAAGGTGACTGAATCGCTCCATCCTGTGTACCAGAAAATATTCGCAAAAATTAAAACAAGTCTAACGCCAAACTTCTAATAAAGTCTAATTTAAAATCAAGTCGAAATTCAGACTTCTAAAAGAGTATAATTCGTAAAAGTCTAATTCAGACTTCGTATCGAGTCCAATTCACTTTCAGACTTCTAATATAGTAATTTTCAAGTAGATCTAAATTGGAATTAATTAGATCTAGGCAAATAACCCATCTGTTTGTTTAGATCTATGCAAAGAACATGGAAAAATGGTCCTATTTTGTATAGATCTAAAAAAAATTTGCAGAAAAAAGTAGAGTAGAAGGCGAAAAAAGAGAGGTAATTACCAGACTGAAGAAGCTGACGACGGCAGTGGCGGTGGCGAGGAGGATTTCCGGAGAGATGTTTGAGAGAGTTTAGAGAGAGAGAGAGATTCTTCCTGTTTTAGAGAGAGAGAGTCGATAATGACTTTTACAGATTAGGATTGGTAACTTTAGTTTATATATGGGGTAAAATCACAAGTAGGGTGCACCATGGACATGATCAGACTGAAATGGCAGTCTGATAAACCATTGACATGATCAGACTGAAATGGCAGTCTGATAAACCATAAACTTGATAATTACTACTTAAATACAATCATATTATATAGAAAACTTATAACAAACATCAAACTCGTTTAACTTAGTCACAAACTAACCAGTATATGTAAAAAAAAACATTATGAATTAAAAATTTAGAAACTCTCAATCTAACCCTACATATAAGAACAGGATATCCACGCCACCTACAGACTGCAATATAAATCCAAAACACAATCAGACTTCTTTAGAAGTCTGATAGATATTAGTCTCGACGACGACCCTTGCCTCTTGAGAACTCTCCTTGTTCTTGTTTTGGTCGTTTCATTGCAGCGGAGTTGAGTTCTTGGTTTCTGAGCCTTTGTTCTTCCTTTCTGAGGTTTTGGAGAAGTCTTCGGACCTCAGGTTCGATGCCTTCTTCGTATGACTCAATCCGTATCAAGTATCCCATAGCTCTCCGGTAATCTTCTCGTGAGAACTCCACCACATCACTTCCTCGATCATCATCTGCTTCTTGTGGTGGCTGTGGGTGGAGCTGTAATATGATTCCGTTTGCCGGGAGTCCGCAGATATATTATGCATTTCCTTGCTTCCATTTCTGAATCAAGCTGTGGTATGATTCCGTTTGCCGGGAGTCCGCAGATTATGCCTTTCCTTGCTTCCATTTCTGAATCAAAACGTAAAGCAACACTGATTAAAGATTCTAATTAAATGAAAGTATAATTTTAGATTTCTAACAGAGTCTAATTAAATGAAAGTACAATTTCAGACTTCTAATCGAGTCTAACTCAGATCAGTTCAAGTATCAGACTTCGTATCGAGTCTAATTCACTTTCAGACTTCTAATATAGTAATTTTCAAGTAGATCTAAAATGGAATTAATTAGATCTAGGCAAATAACCCATCTGTTTGTTTAGATCTATGCAAAGAACATG
>PKML01060591.1:21892-62936 GCA_002933935.1 Eutrema yunnanense
TTATGAAAAACCCGAAAAAATTATGAAAATTATCAAAACGGTTTTTATGAAAATTTCAAAAATTCATAACATTATAAGAAATTTATGAAAAAGAGTAATAATAAATTTATTAATTATGCAAGAGTAATGAAAACGTTTTTTAATACAAATGATAAAATTAAAAATAATCCAAAAAATCTTATAACAAAAATCCAAATGATAAAATTTTATATTCATAACAAAAATCCAAAAAATCCAAAAAATCCAAAAAATCCAAAAAATCTAAAAAATCCAAAAAATCCAAAAAATCTAAAAAATCCAAAAAATCCAAAAAAATCAAAAAATCCAATTGTGTAAAACTTATTTCATAAATCAAAAAAACCTAATTAAACAAAAAAATCCAAAAAATTTCTAAAAACACTATGTGCAACAAATCCAAAAATCTAACTCACAAATCTCACAAATCTAATCACAAATCATATTAACTAACATCCTAATGTCCAATCCACCCACAAAACTCAAGGTAAAACAACAAACATCCTAATCTTCAAATCCCAACAACAACAACCACATACTTACATGGTGAGAAGAAAAGAGGAAGAGAATCCGGCGGACGGCGGTGGACGGCGGCGGACGAAGGCGGTGGACGGCGGCGGACGAAGGCGGTGGACGGCGGTGGACGGCGGCGGACGAAGGCGGTGGACGGCGGCGGATCTACAAATCAAGACAAGGAAAAACAATTAGGAGAAGAAATGAAAAGAGGAAGAGAAGAGGGAAGGAAGAGGAAGAGGAAGAGAAGAGAAGGGAGAGGGACACTTACCGGCGAGAGCGACGGAGGTGATGGTCGGCGGAGAGAGAGAATCGGAGAGAGAAGAGAGATCGATGAAGAAATGAAGAAGACGATGCGCACAGGTATTTAGATCTAGGAACGGTCGGAAATCGGTCGGTTTTCGGTCGGTTTTCAAAAATACAAAACCATCTAAATATTTCATTTACCGGTTAACTTTCGCGGGTTTTATTTCATTATGGTCGGAAATCGGTCGGTATTTCCGACAGGATTCCGACCATACTGAGCATTTATTCATAATATTGCATGTCTCGGGTTGATATATTGTTAACACTTGGCATTTTTTTTCGAAAAAAATTACATTGGTCGGAAATTTCCAACCAATTTCCGACCAAAGAGAGTATAGGGTATGAAATTCTAAAATTGAATACCGTATAAAACATCTAAATATCTTAGGTATGAAAACAATATGGCAAGGTAAACATAAATAGAGTATATGACAATTTTTATGAATCGATAAGAGAACGAGTTTAACCTCTCTTAACGAAACATATAACTTATACTTACATTATTCGTTTTCTTGTAAGGTTTGGATTAGATGTTCAAGAATATTGATTCTTAAGATAAAAATTAGTATTTCATACACGGTTTAGGGTTTATAAATCCAACATAAAACTTTAGAATTTCCTTATAATTTCCGAACAATTTCCGACTATTTATTCATGTTGGTCGGAAATTGGTCGGAAATGCCTTGAGATTTCCGACCAATTTCCGACCATAGAGGGTTTAGGATTTAAAATTCTTAATTTTGAAACTGTATAGTCTTTAAAAAACATGTAAACATCTTATGTCTAACAAATATATGTCCCAAAATAAACATTTAATAGAGTATATGATGTTTTTATAAATTGAAAGTAGATTGAGTTAAACATTTCATAACGAAACATTAACCTTATACTTATACTTTTCGGTTTCTTGTAGGTTTTTTATTATATGCCCCAAAATTGTTTTACTTCAGCTTTATGGACATTTAATTATTTCAAAAGATCATATCTAACCATATTAAACATAGTCCAAATCAATATTTATGCGTTTTGAGGTTTCGAATTCCCAAAGGGTCGGAATTTGGTCGGAAATGTGGAGGAATTTCGACCATTTTCCGACTAATCAAAGAATTGCCCCGGCTAAAACGTTTAGCCGAGGGAAGTTTTAGCCGATGGAAGTTTTAGTCGGGGCAAATATAATTCAATCGTGTCCGGTCGGAATTTGGTCGGAATTGTTTTGAAATTTCCGACCAATATCCGACTATTTATCCTATATGGTCAGAAATTGGTCGGAAACGTCTTGATCGGTTATAACCGATCGTCGTAACCGATCGCTGGGAACGATTTTTCATCTTAACCGATCGCATTTTCTTGACCGATCGGCATAACCGTTCACCTCAGATTCTGATCGGTTAAAACCGATCGCTGTAACCGACCAATTTCCGACTATTTATCCTATATGGTCGGTAATTGGTCGGAAATGCCTTGATATTTCCGACCAATTTCCGACCATATAGGGTTTAGGGTTAAAAATTCTTAATTTTGAAACTGTATACTCTTTAAAAAACATGTAAACATCTTATGTCTAACAAATATATGCCCCAAAATAAACATTTAATAGAGTATATAATGTTTTTATAAATTGAAAGTAGATTGAGTTAAACATTTCATAACGAAACATTAACCTTATACTTATACTTTTTGGTTTCTTGTAGGTTTTTTATTATATGCCCTAAAATAGTTTTACTTAAGCTTTATGGACATTTAATTATTTCAAAAGATCATATCTAACCATATTAAACATAATCCAAATCAATATATACTGTTTGAGGTTTCGAAACCTCAAATGGTCAGAATTTGGTCGGAATTTACGAGGAATTCCGACCACATTCAGACCACCTAATAAACCACACGTTCTTTGATAATTTTAACACGTTTCTTGTGACTATGAGGTTAAATGGTCGGAAAATGGTCGGAATTCCTAGAACTTTCCGACCATTTTCCGACCAAACAAGGGACAAGTTTTAGCCGGGGGAAGATTTACCCGGGACAAGTTTTAGCCGGGGCAAATATAATTCAATCATTTCCGACCATTTTCCGACCGATTTTTGTATCTGGTCGGAAAATGGTCGGAATTTAGAATTAATATTATAAAATACGTACACCATATTTAAGCATTTGAACCATTTTGAAAATTTTGTTTATTTAAAATAGATGCATATGAAAAAACATTGTTACAAATTGATGAATAAAATGATAAAGATGTATAGGAATCCTTATTAATTAAAAATATTCGTACAACTAATTAAAGCATGTGAAAAAAATTTCATAAATTTGTAACTAAAATAAATGCATATAAAATATTTTTTACAAAAACTATTCTGAGTCCGATGAATAATCTGAAGAAGCTGAATCGGATTCCTCATCAAATTCTCCTCTCTCTTCTTCAGAATCCTCAAATAGTTCGCCCATGCCGGTGAAGTCAACCACAAGGTCAACCTCTAGAGAATGCTCGATTTCACCTAAATTAGCAATTGGCATTTCCTGTAAAGGATCATGCTCGGAAACACCAGATATCATTCCTCTAGGTTGTATCGATGTTACTGCAATCCACGGATCTTGCTTGTTCCTAACCCGGGGGTATCGAATGTAGGAAACCTGGTCTGCTTGTGAAACAAGAATAAATGGATCGTATTTCCGATGTCGCTTGCCTCCGTGAACAGATGTCACACCGAATTCGTCCTGACGTAGACCTTGCACTGGATCATACCAATCGCAATAGAACACAATGCACTTCAAACCAATCATTCCTGGATATTTGACTTCTAATACTTCACAGAGTATTCCGTAGTAGACAAATTCTCCGGATGTACACGAAATACCGTAGTTGCATGTTGTCCTTGAACTCCCATCACGAAAAGCCTTAAAAGCATACCCCCGAGTGCAATACATCGGATAAACACTTGGAACAAAAGTAGGGCCACGCACCATCTCAACTAACCATGTGGGAATCGATGTCCCGGTAGTATTCATCTGATCAACCTGTACAATTTGTGGACACTCATAAACAATATGTGTAAGCATGTAAAATTTAGTTTAATTGGGGGAAATCGAGCACTTACGTAATATTTCAACCAATCCGCGAATTCATTCTGTTTACGGACCATAAGCTCATCCTCTGTGCAATTTGGAAACCAATTCCTTATTTGCTCCATGTATATACTGTGAATAAAACAAATACATTATTCAAAATACTATCAAGGATTAATTTTTGGTAATTACTAAACAAATACATTATTCAAAATCAAGTGACGTACCTCTCATATTCGAAAACGTCTTCGCAGTTTGTCAGAAGATATGTATGCAAATGCCTTTGTTCCTCCTCTGTTAGTCGTCTAGACCTCCCTTTTCCAGTAAGCCTTCCAATTTCTGCAAAAATATTTGGGACATAGACCGGATACAGCGGTTTTTCTCCTCCATCATCATGACGTGCAGGTCGTCTACTTTTAGTCTTCACCGAAGGTGGAAAGTAGTAGCTAGCAAAGTTGGATGCTTCTTCATTCACGCTCTGTGCAACAATAGAACCCTCGACTCTTGCAAGATTTTTCACCTTCTTCTTTAGGTGGAGCATATATCGCTCAAACGGATACATCCATCGATATTGAACTGGCCCACCAAGTCTTGCTTCCCTAGGAAGATGAATAGGAAGATGTTCCATAACATCGAAAAATGCTGGTGGAAATATTTTCTCGAGGTTGCATAGGAGAGCCGGTATCTTCTCCTCCAAATTTTGGATACCGTCTGCTGTAAGTGATCTCGTGCATAAATCCCGGAAGAAAGCACCGATCCCTGCATAAATGATAAATAAAATTATTAAAATTTAGACAATTTAGATAAATTTAGTAAAATTTAGATATAATTTTGTAAATTATAAATGTACCTGCAATAGCTCCATGGACGTTTCTAGGAAGAAGACCGGCAAAGGCAAATGGAAGGAGGCGTTGCATGATAACGTGACAATCATGACTCTTCAACCCTGAAAACTTCCCTTCTCCAATATTAACGCAATTACGAAGGTTAGATGCGTATCCGTCTGGGAATTGAACACTATGCGTAATCCAGTCGAAGAACACCTCCTTTGAAGGCTCATCCAAACGGAAAGCGGGGGCCAGAGATTTTCCGTTCGCCATTATATGGAGTTCCTTCCGAGAACAAATTTCTGGCAAGTCCAATCTCGCCTTCAAATTATCTTTCGTCTTCCCTTGCACATTTAGAACAGTATTCATGATGTTGTCAAAAAAGTTTTTTTCAATGTGCATGACATCTAGATTATGGCGCAGCAGATGGTTCTTCCAATATGGCAAATCCCAAAAAATACTCCTCTTGTTCCAATTGTGGTACTCGCCACAACCATCTACGGGAAAATGACCATTACCACCACATGTAACCGTCTTCTCAGCACCAAAATCTCTCAACTGAGTGATGATGTTATTCCCATCCGGCTCAGGAGGTGGACCATCAAATACTTTTTTGTTCTTCTTAAACAATGTCGTGCTCCGACGATATGGATGATCATGCGGCAGAAATCGTCGATGACAATCGAACCAAGAAGTCTTTCGACCGTGCTTCAATTGGAACGCATCAGTGTTATCTTGACAATACGGGCACGCCAACCTTCCATGAGTCGACCATCCATATAGCATACCAAATGCTGGAAAATCACTTATGGTCCACATAAGTACCGCACGCATCGTGAAATTCTGTTGGAGAGAAACATCGAACGCTTGAACACCATCTTTCCATAACATTTTCAACTCATAAATTAATGGCTGCAAGAAAATATCAAGGGATCTCTTAGGATGCTCCGGTCCGGGGACAAGAATCGTGAGGAACAAAAACTCTCGTTTCATGCACAAACTAGGCGGCAAATTGTAAGGTGTGACGATTACTGGCCACAATGAATATTGCCTCCCATGTTTCCCAAAAGGGTTGAATCCATCTGTAGATAACCCGAGGTATACGTTACGTGGCTCAGCCGCAAAACTAGGATACACCTCTTGAAAATGTTTCCACGCTTCTGCATCTGAAGGATGCGCAATCTCTCCATATGAGTTATGTTCTGCATGCCATCTCATAGCTCCTGCCGTGCGCTCGGATTGATATAACCTCTTCAACCTATCTGTTAACGGCAAATACCACATCCGTTTATGTGGAACTGGTACTCTTCCACCCGTTTCCTGATACCGAGGTTTCCCACAAAAACGACACTTGCGACGGTTTTCGTCCTTTCTCCAGTATATCATACAATTGTCGATGCACACATCTATCATCTGATACGGCAATCCAAGACCAGCTACAAGTTTCTGAACCTCGTAGTATGAAGCCGGTGAGAGATTATCTTCAGGTAAAATATCTTTCACAAAATCAGCTATCGCATCCACACAATCCTCTGCCAAGTTGAAATCGGTCTTTATTGTCATCAACCTGCTTGCAGTTGATAAAGGCGATATTCCCTCTCTACATCCTTCGTATAGTGGATGCTTAGCTGCATCTAGCATATCAAAAAACTTCCGAGCTTCTAAATTAGGTTCCTCTATTCTAATACCATCCGGAACATACGATGCTACGTTTTCGCGATACGCATCATTCACCATCTGAACGTTTGCATCAACTTCCGGTGTTGGTTCCTCTATTCTACCCGAATAATTAAAACCACTACAATGATGTTGCACCATTGCATCAGTTTCTCCATGCGTATACCAAATCTTATAACTCGGCATTAACCCATTCCTATAAAGATGCTTCCATACTTCCCCAACAGAGACTAATCTATGATTCCGACATTTAGGACAAGGACAATACAATTTACCGTATTCCGACGTCATGCTATTGTTTGTCGCAAATGTCATGAATTCCTCAACACCTTGTGCATACTCATCCGTCAGTAAATTCGTCGCTGGATCTTGCCGTGGTCTATCCATCCACGATCGAAAATAATCTCTAGTGTTTGGATTTGAAGAAGACATTTTTTTTTGGGGTAAATTGTGAATGAGGGTGGTGTTGTATTTATAATTAAAATTTCCGCGGATTTCCGACCAATTTCCGACCATTCTAAAAATTCAAACGGCTCTGAAACGGCTAGTGCAACGGGCAGATTAACGTATATATTTCGTCGGAATTTAGTCGGATTCTTTACTGGTCGGTAATTGGTCGGAAATTGGATTAATTTTCCGACCAATTTCCGACCATACTGATATTCGCCAACGGCTACAAACGGCTAATACAACGGGTATATTAACGTGTATATCTCGTCGGAAAATAGTCGGAAAATTCTCCGTAATACCGACCAATTTCCGACGATTTTTAGTCGGTCTCCAATACGTCGGAAATCCGTCGGGATTTCCGACCAAATTTCCAACCAATTTAAAATGGTCGGAAATTACCGACCAATTTCCGACCGGTTTGTTTTAATCGGAATGTCGTCGGAAAATGGTCGGAAATTTCCGACCATTTTAAATTGGTCGGAAATATGGTCGGAAATCGGGATGTTTTCTTGTAGTGTAGGAAAATTTCCATCGATCCCATTATTTTACTTCGAAAGTGATGATCACACTAAAAGGTTGAAAGCGAGGTTGAGGAAAATTTCCGGGGATACCACTATTTGCCTACACCTTAGAAATAAAGGGTGGCACTTAAATGAACCGGGGATTCGATGGTAAAAACCATCAATACTCAAGTTCCATCCGCCATTAACCCTACGGAAAGAAAATGAGAAAAGAATAAGTCTGGGGGAGGGAAAAAGTACCAAAGGTTGTGTTGTTGTCTTGTCACGATATCGAAAGGGAAAGAGTCTAGAAGGTTCTTGGCACTATGATCTTTGATGAGACCCAACGATGCTGGATTTTGATTATTCCGTGAAATAATTAGTTGAATCTGGGAGGCTGCGATGATTGCAGAGAAGTACATGGTCGTTCGATCTAGAGCTAGTTTAGCAATACGTGGATTACTAAGGTAATGGTCATTGCAGATTTCTAAAGGAAATGTGAGTCTCTGTGTTTTTTAAACTTTTTCTTCTTGCTTACTTTTTTGTTTGCTTGAGGACAAGCAAAAGACTAAGTCTGGGGAAATTGATATGCTTGATTTTTACCGTTTTCTAACACATGTTTTGGTGTTTCTTTTTAGTATTTTATCGAGTCAAAGTTTTTTTTTAAAGTCTTTTAGTTCTTTATTTAGTTATCTCAGGTAAAAAGGCGTTTAAGGAAGAAATTGGAGTTACGTGGGCAAAAACGCATGGAATGGTACAAAAAGAGCAAGAATCGATCGATGCAATACCATCATAAGAACCAAAATCGATCGATGCAACATGCTCAGAAAGTTCAAAATTGATCGATGCACAATTGGAGTCGATCGATGCATCACCCTCCGAAGAGCAATAATCGATCGATGCAATATGTGCAATGATCGATCCAAGTCGGCGAGAAGGAAAATGAAATTTCTGATTTTCCTGTTTTTGCCTCGGAAACTGTCTTTTTTGACCTAATTCGCCCAGAACCTTATATATACTTTATTTCGAGCCACTTTTTGGCTATCTCTCTTTTGACTACTCTTTATTCTAATCAGATTTTTGGCTATTGATTTTGTAAACTTGAAGAAGAATCTCTGCATATATTGAGAAGAATTCTGAACCCTTTCCTCTCTTTTATTATTATCATGAGTTTTTCTCTATCTCCTTACTTGTTCTCTGTTGCCATGTCCGAGTAGTCTCATAGTTAGGTTTAGGGTTTCAAAGGGATCCATGAATCATTGAATTAGACATAGATAAGGGTTTATCTTTTGTGGTTTTCGCTTATTGTTGTGTTTATTGCTTATGCTAAGTTGACCGCTTGCTTATGATCTAGGGTTTAATCTATACCACAGAAGTGTCGTAGGTTGCAAGAAAGAACATAAGCGAGCGAATTGTCCTTAGCCAACAGAAGTTGATGTTAAGGCGATTCGTGAACATATTGAACCTATTCGTTAATGCTGGTCTAGAACTCTATGTTCAACGGAAGTTAGGATTTTAGGTTGCTAGATTTAGTAATCAATGCCACAGAAGTGGATTGGTTAGATATTTATGTTTGAGTTCGAAACTTGTGTTAATCGTTCCTTGAATAATTGTTTGATTCATGATCTCTGGATTCCCGCGAAGAAACCCTTGATTTAACGTTTTTCTTTTATTGAATCTACACCGATTTGATTTATTTTCATTACTTTGCAAATCAACTCTTATTATCGTCTTAGCTTAATTTCATCTTGTGAGAATCAGAGTGTAACCTTAATCTCTGTGGATTCGATCCTAAATTACTACATTGACATACTGTTATGATTGCAGTAGTGTGCACTTTAGTTATTAATTGACTATGTGGTAAAACACCTAAATCAAGGGTGCGAGATATTATGCAAAACAGCAAGAGAGGAAGGCATATTGATAACCACAGCTTCTAGTCACTTCTTCTTGCGTAAAAATGTTGCACTTCCTCCTTCCAAAACAGAAGTTTTATGTCATTCCCCCAGACTTAGAATTTTATGTGGGCTCGGAATGACAGATTTCTCACAAACGAACCATGGATGTCTCATAAGTGTTTCGACCAATCTAGACTGTTTTTAGGCTTTTACTTCCTTTCCCTTTCGTCTGTTAATTTTTTGTTTGAAAGGGGAAAATGCCTTTTATTGAGATATAGTTTTAGGGGCAAGAAAAGTTACCATGATTTTGAGTTTTTTCAAGGCATAACCAAGCTCTCGTCTTTGTTGAATTCACTTCCACCAATCGCGTATTGTCTTCGTCTTTAGTGACTGAAAAATATGTCGTTCCTCCCTCTCCGGCGTTTTTGCACATATCTTCACATAAGACACAAAGAGAGTTGCATGAGGTTTGAACAATGGTTAAGTTTCGGGTGGGATACCAACTACAGAGGAGTTGGCCATTCATGTACGACAAAGAGTGGTAAAAGCTAAAAGAACGTCATGAATGTATGATTCGTTATCTTTGCATAAACTTTTGTTGAGAAAATTAAGTCAAGATTAAAATCCAAGTATAATAGAACTAGTATATTCCATCCTAAAGAATCTCTACGATCTAAATTTATCTCAGGATTTCGCATTAACAGAAACTCTATCTACCGCCTAGTCTAGAACCAAATTACGAAAGAGCATGTTACTAGGAAATAGCGTAGAAGCACATTGGTCGGTTATCTTCATGGATTTCATAATTCCCTCAAAACGTATTCTACTTTATTGAAAAACTTGAAATTTTTTAAAGAAAGCGTGAAAAATGCAAAATGCAAAGACTCATGAACGAAAATGGTGGTTAGTGATATATCATGGTTTTTACCCTGTTTAGACCATGATATAAGTCCTTTTTATAGAGTCTTCGTAGTATTTTGGAGTCTTTTAGAGACTTTTACATGTCTTAGCACGTTTTGAGCATTATTGGAGATATTAGAGATTATGGGAGCACTTTGGAGCAGAAGCTGAAGTCGTGTTGCTGAGTACCTGATTTCACGGCAAATCGATCGATACCCCCTAGTATCGATCGATACCCAGCGCAGCAAACACAACCCGCGAGTCTTTCCAAGACTTGAAGAATTACAAAAGTGCCCAGAAGTCTTTAATAATTACAAGAAGACCCCAAGTCGTGATTTAGGTTATAAATAGGATTTTACAGCCACTTGTTTAGGCTATGCTTTATTTTGCTTTAGTTAAGAGAGATTTTGGTGAGAGATACAAGTCTGATTTCCCTTCGTCCGAGATCAGATCTCAAAACCTTTGTTTCTCTTTCTGATTCTATATAGAGTATTTATTCAAACATGTTTATTAATTTAATCTCCATGTCTGAGTAGATCTCTTGTTAGGTTTGGGGATTCTCATTAGGGATTTCTTTGAATGCTTGGTTGATTAGTTATTTAGGGTTCATAATCTGAATTAGTTCTTCACCTTAAGTTGTTCTCAAAGCTAATTCTAGATTGATCACCTGGAACTTAGATCTTAGGATAATTGATTAGGCACGACAGTGCGATTAATTACCTGATAGAACTTTAGGTGAGCAAATTGATTATTCGCAAAGAAATTTGGTTTAATTGATTTGTGAACATATCAAACTTGAAATTAAGGCTGATTTATTCTTAGGGATTTGCAAAGAAATTTGGGATTCTGAAGTTTAGATTTAGATAGTTTTCGCAACGACAGTTGGTTAATTATACTTTAGTGATTTGAGCTCGAGAACCGTGCTTAACCCGAACCCTGATTAGTTAGTTTATTTTGCATTCATTGATTTCCTGAGAACACTACAAAAAAACACAGTTTTTGCGACCACCAAAAGAGTCACAAAATGGTCGCAAATGACTCATTTGCGACTATTTTGTGACCAAAAAAAATAGTCGCAAATATTTCGTCGCTAAATAAAATGGTCGCAAAACGGTCACAAATTTGGGACTGATATGTGACTATAATATCAGTCCTAATTTAGAGACTATTTTGTGACTACTTGTAAAAAAAGATATTAAAAAAAAACAAAAACCAAAATTCAAAAAAAAACAAATTTTATTAATTAAATTATTTAATTAATTACNAAAAATGAAAAATGAAAAAAAAAAATGACGTCGGCTGGATCTGGAGACGCCGGTGGGTCTCCTCCTCTTCTCCAACCTCTCCTTCATCGCCATTGACAGACGCCGGCGGCTGGATCTGGAGAAGGCTCGCCGTCGGCCGGATCTGGAGAAGCCTCGCCGGCCAGTCTGCTTTTCGCCTCCTCCTCCTCCTCCTCGCGGCGCATCGGCACTGTCCCCTTCTTCGCCGGCGACAGTCTGCTTCTTCTCCTCCTCCGGCCAGTCTGCTTCTTCTCGGCGACAACGGCTGGATCTGAAAAAAAAAGAGTTAGATAAACTCACGAATTAAAAAAAGGAAGAGAAGGAAGAAGAAGAAGAAGAAGGAGAATCGAAGAAGAAGAAGAAAAGAACTGAAGAAGAAGACTCGTACGAAGGAGAGAGAAAAAAAGAAGGNATATTTACAATTTAAGTTTTTTGTATATTATTTATGTTTATGTGTAATATATATTTTACAATTTAAGATTTAGAGTTTATGATTAAGGGTTAGAGGTTTAGGGTTTAGAATTTAGGATTTATAAATGATTATATTTTAAAAAATAGTAAGTTTGAATTTTTTTTATTATTATTTGAATTTTTTTTGTATATTATTTGATGGTTTAGGGTTTAGAATTTAGAGTTTATATTTTTTAAAATATTATTTGATGTTTATTTAAAAAAATCGAGTGGGGTTGCTAAACCGAAGCAAATCAGTCACAAATTTGGGACTACTTTTGCAAGTCCTTAAACAGTCGCAAATAAGCGACTCTTTTCTGACCAATTTTTTTAGTCGGTAATTTGAGACTCTTTTGACACTGAAATACCAGTGGTCACAAATCTGTCGCAAAGTGGTCATACTTTCGTCCCACTTTTTTGCGACCAAAAAAAGAGTCACAAAATGTGGTCGCAAAAACTGTTTTTTCTTGTAGTGGAAATATCCCTGAACCTATCTCTTTCCCATCGAATACAACTCGTTTACTATTTTCTGTTTTCTGTTTTAAACTGAATTGCTTAGCTTAGCTCGATCCTATATAATTTATTGTGTGATTTCTGTGAGTCCTTGTGTTCGACCCCTAGCTAGATTACGACTACTGCTTTAGTACTGTTAGGGTATTAAATTGAGCATATCAGTTAGTAAGGGATGGAATCCTCCCCTAGACTTAAATCACACTGTCATAAGTGTGAAATAAATCGAGTAAGGACGAGAAATAGATGTATGTAATAATTGAAAAAGTTATAGGGAAAAAGAAAACTTACCTGGATGCAGTTGGGGAATGGATTTGGGAATGGAATGGTGGTTATTGGGGAAGGGTAGTTGGTGATATGGTGATGGGAATGGGATGTGGGGATGATTGGGGATGGTTTGGGGGTCGATCAGGGATCGAACTGATCGATGAGAGTCGACAGAAGGTTGGCCTCAGGTCGAAGGGTTGCAGGCGCAGCTATTGGCAGGCTGGCCGCGGGTCGGTTGATCACGACCGCATCCAAGGGCTAGCTCACCGTGGGTCGGTGAGACGCTCCCGCGGTCGAGCTGCTTTTGCAGTCAAGTCCTTCGTTGCGGTTCGTGCTGGACTGAGCAGTTCCGAACCGTGTCTCCATCTTTTTGTCTTTTCGGTTTTTTATTTTTTCGGTTTTTTTATTTTTTTTAGAAAGCTGAAACTAAGAAAAAGAAAACGTTAGTGGAAAATAAAGAAAAACTAAAAAGAAAAAAGTACCTAAAATGGGTTGCCTCTCATTGAGCGCTTTTGTTTAAAGTCGTTTAGCTCGACGTTGGTAGCTAGATGAGCTTAGTCGTAAAAGGACAGTGTCTTACGACAAGTCTTCTTTGATTTAACCTTGTAATCCTTCGTATAGAACATATCACGCCATTCCCACTCAGGATTTCTGTCATAAAGTCCGAGATGGTGATCTCCTCCGGGATCACAATGGAAAATCATATTTGGAGCTTCCTTGGAGTATGATTCTTCTTCTTTGATATTCTCAGATGGTAGAGCCATGTTGCACGATGCATAGATGATATATCATGGTTTTAACCATGTTTAGGCCATGATATAAGTCATTTTTATAGAGTCTTTCTAGTGTTTTGTAGTCTTTTAGAGTTTTTTACAGGTTATAGCACGTTTGGAGCATAATTGGAGTTATTGGAGCTTTCTGGAGCATTTGGAGCAAAGCAGAAGTTCGTGTTGCTGAGAATCCGATATGAAGCCTTGGTATCGATCGATACTGGCTAGTATCGATCGATACCCATCGCAGCAAGACACGACCCGCGAGTTTTCCAAGACTTGAAGAATTGCAAAAGTCTCCAGAAGTCTTTAATAATTACAAGAAACCCCAATTCGTGTTTTAGGTTATTTATAGGGATTTTACAGCCACTGTTTAGGCTAAGTTTTATTTTCTATACTTTGATTTTTCTTTGGTTTTAGAGAGACAAGTCTGAATCTCCCTTCGTCCGAGATCAGATCTCAAAACCTCTTGTTACTCTTATTTTCTATTGATGATTTATTCAGTTATGTTGATTGTTTCATTCTCCATGTCTGAGTAGATCCACTTTAGGTTCAGGGTTCTCATAAGGGTTTTCTCTGAATGCTAGGTTGATTATCTGTTTAGGATTCACCATCTGAATTAGTTCTTCGCCTTAGGTTGTGTTCAAAGCTAATTCTAGGTTGACGAATCTGGAACTTAGATCTTAGGATAATTGATTAGGCACGACAGTGCGATTAATTACCTGATAGAACCTAGGTGAGCAAATAGATTACTCGCAAAGAGATTTGGTTTAATTGATTTGTGAACATATCAAACCTGATATTAAAGCTGATTTAGACTTTAGGATTCGCAAAGAGATTTGGAATTCCTAGGATTTAGATTTAGATAATTCTCGCAACGACAGTTGGTTAATTATACCTTAGTGATTTGAGTTCAAGAACTGCGCTAAATCTGAATCCTGCTAGTTAGTTTATCTGCATTCATTGATTTCCTGAGAAAAACCCTGAGCCTATATTTTCCCGATTGAATTACAACTCTCTTAATTTCTGCACTGCTTTCAATTACATCTCTTGGCTTAGCTTAATTCGATACTATACAATCTATTGTGCATCTCTGTGAGTCTTTGTGGTTCGACCCCTAGCTATATTACAACTACTGCTTTAGTACTGTTAGGGTATTAATTTGAGCATATCAAATTTGGCGCCGTTGCCGGAGATCGAACCCGGGTCACCCGCGTGACAGGCGGGAATACTTACTACTATACTACAACGACTGCATTAGTATCTGAATAGGGTATTAATTTGAGCATATCAAATTTGTCGCCGTTGCCGGGGACTCAATTCGCCATTAGATTTTAGTTTGAGAATTTCGACTAAGTTCGTCGGTATCGATCGATACTCCCTAGTATCGGTCGATACTCGTCGTCTTCTTTTGTTGATATCGATCGACACCACTTGGTATCGATCGATACTCAACGTATTTTTTTGGTTACTTATGTGCCTTGTCTAGTGTTTTGTTTTCAGGTGTATGCATGTTCGGGAAACCAGAAGCAACAAGAGCACTCAGCTAGTTGAACTGTCATTGGAACAGCTAGCACTTGTGGAACGCACAAACAGAAAGACCAAGCAAACATCAGGGATGAACAACCCAGTGGTTTTAAGAGCTAATGAAGCTGGAGTACTGAGAGACCAAGAGGGTCAAGTGTGCAATGAGAGAGGACAGCGACTTGATGAAACTGGAAACGTCGTTGTCCCTGCTGCTGCTATTGAGATTGTCGCGCCAGCTGGGCGCGTCAACGTTGGGAATGCTGCAGGTGATCAAGCTAGGACACTTGGCGAGCACAACATACCTGATCAGTTCTATGCCAATTGATCTGCGATTCGCATCCCAACCTTTCAGAGGAACGACTTCGAGCTGAAGCCTGCGTACGACGCTCTTGTAAGTCAGAGTCCTTTCCATGGCCTACCTCACGAGCATCCCATGGATCATATCGAGAGGTTCGAAGATTTGGTCACTGGTATGAAGTACAATGGAGTACCCAATGAGTACCTTTTCTGCAAACTTTTCCCATACTCTCTTAGTGGAGATGCTGCTTATTGGCTGAAGTAGTTGGCTCCTGGTTCGCTAACTACATGGGATGAGACGAAGAATGCATTCTTGTGCAATTTCTATGATGACGCGAGATCCGAAGAGCTCAGGAACAAAATTTCTCAATTTTCCCAAGGTCAAACAGAGGGACTAAAGGCTGCTTGGATTCGCTTCAAATCATATCAGAGAGATTGTCCGCACCATGGGTTCAATCAGGTTCAGCTGCTAGGCACCTTCTATAGAGGGATCGATTGGAGGTACCAGATGGCTTTGGATACTGCGAGTAATGGGAACTTCAACACCAGGTACCCAGATGATGCAGTCGTGCTGATTGAGAACTTGTCGTCTAGCAATAGCACCAAGAATGTTGATTTCGACAGGAAAAAGCAAGCTGCAGGAATTGATGGGTCTCAGATTGCTGAAGTTCAAGCGAAGCTGGATATTTTGCTTGGGAAGTCGAAGAAGATTGTGCACTTTGCTGATGGAGTCAATAATATCGGTGGAGATGAAATGGAAGATTGTAACTACGTTGGTGGTTCTGGATTTCAGGGTCAGCAATTTGGGTACAACAATAACCGGAACTTCAGCAACAACACTCGCAATTACGGGAATTCTTCGTACCAGCCCATCTCTCCAAAGTCTACGGATAATAAGATGGAATCCATGCTTGAGCAGATTCTTCAGGGACAGCAAAAACTGCAAGTGGATTTCAATGGGAAGATTGACCATCTGTACACTAATCTCAATGGGAAAATTGACCACCTGAATGGGAAGATTGAAGTTGTCAACCTTAGTCAGAGGAAGCTGGAAACTCAGGTCGCTCAGACCGCATTAGCTGTGCAGAGGCAGGAAGGTTTTCTTCCAGGGAGAACTGAAAATCCAAGAACACGTCAATGCGATCTCCTTAAGTGCAGAAAATTTCGATGAGGATCCTGAAATCGCCTGAGCATCGATCGATACCCCCAAGTGTCGATCGATGCCGGTTACAATTCTGAAACGGAATACTTCCAAATCCCGTGTATTGATCGATACCCCATTAGTATCGGTCGATACTGAGGCGATTTCTGAGGAGACACATGAGGTTTCGACTGTGGTGCCTACGCTAGTTGCAGAACGAGTGTATATACCCAAGATGCCTTATCCTATAATTCCTAAGCTGACAAGGAAGGAATGGGAGGACGCTAGATGCAAGTGTTTGCTGGATAAGCAGAATGTGGAGCTTCTTTCTGATGATGATGTATCTGCCAGGGACGATTCAACTGCACTAGTATCGATCGATACCCTACCTGGTGTCGATCGATACCCATCGCATAACGAGCCAAAAATTATGAAAACACCTGAGGTGATCAACGAAAGAGTTCGCAAGCCCAAAAATATGAATCCTATTCCTCAGCACCTAAGAGATCCCATCACTCCAAAGCAGCTGCGTGGCTTTGAGAAGAGGGTACGAAGGATACCCCACTCGTTCACTTTTGAAGAAGCTCTAGAGGGCTGGCCTCTGCTAAGTCACTTCAAAGATTGCAGAGAAACTGAGGAAGAGATCAAGGCACTCTTCATTAAGGCCAGAGGTACACCTCCACTGAGGCAATTGACAGAGAGGGAAGACCCAGGGAAATTCGCGGTACCATGCTCTATCTCTGGAGTCGAGTTTAAAGAATCTCTCGTTGATTCAGGGGCTAGTGTTAATGTCATCTCAAGGGAAATTGCAGAACGGTTGGGCGCCGATATTCGATCTTCAAAGGTGTCTATCACATTCGCGAACGACTCCACCTCACTTCCATACGGTACAATCTCGGCTATGCTGGTCAAAGTAGGAGATTGTCTGGTGCCGACTGATTTTCAGGTTGTGGAGATGAGTGCGATATCTCGTATGCATATACTCTTCGGACGACCATTTATGGCTACTACTGGCGCAATCATAGACACGCCTAATAAGAGAATCTCTTTCTCTTACATTGACGGAGGGGTCTATTATGATGTCATTCCCCCTAGGAGTGTTCCCACACGTGTCTCTAACATCGAGGTTGTTACAGAAAAGTCGCTGGCAGTTGATCTTTTGGAAGAGCCTCCTGATGAGCCTATCGTCGCAGACATTTCAGCTGAACCGCCCAGCATACCCAAGGAAGTTGTCAAGAAGGCTAAGGCAACAAAGAAGAAAAAGGCCAAGAGCAAAAACATCGAGAATCCCTATGTCACTTTAATCCCTCAGAAGAGTGATGGGAATTCGATTGAGTATAAGGTCAATTGCAAAGGAGCTTCGAAGCCATTCTCTAAGGCTAGAATTCTTCTTACTTCGGAGCTGAAAGAGAAAGGAAAGGAGTTTGTGGACAGCATGATGAGCAGAACTCTAACGTTAGCAATGTCAAGTTGTGGAGCCTGTTTTGGTGCAAGCTCTCACTCTTATCCAACCTGAAGGGCGTTACAGTCACGCTATTGACGTTAAACGAGCGCTTGGTGGGAGGCAACCCACTGGTGAGTCTGCTTTTGATTCGTTTTCTTTTTATTTTTTGTTTTGTGACAGGATAAACAAGGAGCAAACTCAAAATCGCCTGAGTGTCGTGATATATCATGGTTTTTACCCTGTTTAGACCATGATATAAGTCCTTTTTATAGAGTCTTTCTAGTGTTTTGTAGTATTTTAAAGTCTTTTACAGGTTATAGCACATTTGGAGCTTAATTGGAGATATTGGAGCTTTCTGGAACATTCTGGAGCGAAGCAGATATCCGTGTAGCTGAGACGTCGAAATCACCTGAGTATCGATCGATACTGCCTAGTATCGATCGATACCCGTCGGGGAAACAGAAGGATCGCGACTTAATGAAGAGTTGAAGAATTGCATAATTGGCCCAGAAGACTTTGATATTTACAAGAATGCCCAAAACGTGTTTTAGGTTATAAATAGGATTTTACAGCCACTTGTTTAGGCTATGCTTTATTTCTGTGTTTGATTATACTTTGGTTTGAGACAAGTCTGAATCTCCCTTTGTCCAAGATCAGATCTCAAAACCTTTGTTATTATTTTATTGATGATTTATTCAAACATGTCTTTTGATTCAATTGCCATGTCTGAGTAGATCCACTTTAGGTTTAGGGTTTTCTCATAAAGAATTTCTTTGAATGCTAGGTTAATTATCTGTTTAGGATTCACTATCTGAATTAGTTCTTCACCATAGGTTGTGTTCAAAGCTAATTCTAGGTTGACGAATCTGGAACTTAGATCTTAGGATAATTGATTAGGCACGAGAGTGCAATTAATTACCTGATAGAACCTTAGGTGAGCAAATTGATTACTCGCAAAGAGATTTGGTTTAATTGATTTGTGAACATATCAAACCTGATATTAAAGCTGATTTAGAATTTAGGATTCGCAAAGAGATTTGGAATTCCTAGGATTTAGATTTAGATAGTTTTCGCAACGAGAGTTGGTTAATTATATCTTAGTAATTTGAGTTCTAGAACCGTGCGTAATCTGAATCATGTTAGTTAATTTAGCTGCATTCATTGATTTCCTGAGAAAAACCCTGGGCCTATATTTCCTCCATTGATTTACAACTCCTTTAATTTCTGCATTGCTTTTAATTACATCTATTGATTTAGCTTATTTCGGATCTATATAATCTACTGTGTGTCTCTTGACTCTTTGTGGTTCGACCCCTACCTATACTACAACAACCGCTTTAGTATCTGTTAGGGTATTAAATTGAGCGTATCAAATTTGGCGCCGTTGCCGGAGACTCAATTCGCCGTTAGATTTTAGCTAAGAAATTCGTCTAAATCGCAAAGGCATCGATCGATACCCTGCTGGTGTCGATCGATACCTGACGTCAATTTCAGTAACTTACATTCTCTGTTTCTGTTTTCAGGTGCATGCCTAATCGAGAAACCATAAGCAACAAGAACGCTGAGCTAGTTGATCTATCACTGGAACAACTAGCACTTGTGGAACGCACAAACAAGAAAGCAAAGAAATCAGCTAAGATGAACAACAATCAGTTGGTTCGTGATGCAGCTGGTGCTTACAGAGACCAAGAGGGTCGGTTGTGCAACGAGCAAGGACAACGTCTGGATGGACAGGGGATCGTCATGCCACCTGCTCCTATTGTCGCTGAGAATGCCGCTGGGAACGCGAGGAACGCTGTGGTTAATCGTGGAAGGACGATTGGTGAATGCAACAGGCCTGACCAGTTTTTCGCCAATCGTTCCGCAATTCGTCCTCCTGCGTTTGAGAGGAATGACTTTGAGCTGAAGCCTGCTTACTTTACTCTTGTGGGACAGCATCTCTTTCATGGTCTTCCTCAACTGGATTCTATGCACAGTCTTCTGCTGCTGAGAATGAAGTAGAAGATTGTAACTACGTTGGTGGTTCTGGTTTTCAGGGTCAGCGATTTGGGTACAACACCAATCGAAACTTCACCAACTATGGTCAGCAAGGAGGGTACCAATCCCCACCACCCAAAGCTCCTGAGAGTAAGATTGAGGCTATGCTTGAAACGCTCGTTCAAGGACAGCAGCAGATCACAGTGAACTTCAATGGTAAGATGGACGCCATGTACACCGATTTGAGTGGAAGGATCGAGGCTCTAAATACGAGTCACAGGATGCTGGAAATGCAAGTAGCCCAGACTGCAGCAAATTTCAAGGGAAAGACGGTTCATTCACACAATGCTCACGTCAATGCAATCACTTCTACTGCAGAAAATTTCGAAGATGATCCTGAAATCAGTCGATACTGAGGCGATTTCAGAGGAGACACCGGAGATGTCGACTATGGTGCCTAAAATACTTCCAGGGAGGATCTATATACCAAGGATACCTTATCCCAGAGCTCTTGAGAAGGCTAAGAAGGATGTAGAAGACACCAAATGCAAGACTATGCTGGATAGTCTGATTGTGGAGCCTTTTGATACTGATAAATCTGTCGAGGATGATTCAACAGCAAGAGTATCGATCGATACCCTACCTGGTATCGATCGATACCCATCGCAGAACGAGCCAGAACCTATGGAAACACGTGAGTTGATCAAAGAAAGAGCTCGCAAACCCAAGAAGGTGAATCCTGTTCCTAAACACCTCAGAGATCCCATCTCTCCAAAGCAGCTGCGTGGCTTTGAGAAGATGGTACGAAGGATTTCCCCTGATTCAACCTTTGAAGAAGCTCTAGAGTGCCGTCCTCTGCTAAGTCACTTCAAAGATTGCAGAGAAACTGAGGAAGAGATTAAGGCACTCTACATTAAGGCTAGAGGTACACCTCCACTGAGACAGCTGATCCAAAGAGAAGATCCAGGGAAATTTGCGGTTCCATGCTCTATTTATGGAGTTGATTTCAAAGAGTCTCTCGTTGACTCAGGAGCTAGTGTCAATGTCATCTCAAGGGCAATTGCAGAGCGGTTAGGGGCTGATATTCGATCACCAAAAGTATCTATCACACTCGCGAATGCTTCCACCTCACTTCCATACGGTACAATCTCTGCTCTACTGGTCAAAGTAGGAGATTGTCTGGTGCCGACTGATTTTCAAGTTGTGGAGATGGGTGCGATATCTCGTATGCCTATACTTTTGGGACGACCATTTATGGCTACTGCTGGCGCGATCATAGACACGCCTAATAAGAGAATCTCTTTCTCTTACATAGACAGAGGGGTCTATTATGATGTCATTCCCCCTAGGAGTGCTCCAACACGTGTCTCTAGCATCGAGGTTGTCACAGGAGAGTGGCTAGCAGTTGATCTTTTGGAAGAGCCACCTGATGAGCCTAATATCGCAGACGTTCCAGCTGAACCGCCCAGCATTCCCAAGGAAGTTGTCAAGAAAAAGACCAAGGCAACAAAGAAGAAGGCCAAGAGCATAAGAGTCGAGAATCCCCATGTTACTTTGATACCTCAGAAGTGTGATGGAAATTCGATTGAATATAAGGTCAAGTGCAAAGGTGCTTCAAAACCATTCTCTAAGGCTAGGATCCTTCTTACTTCTGAGCTGAAAGAGAAAGGACAAGAGTTCATGGACAGCATGTTGAGCAGAACTTTGAAGATAGCAATGTCAAGTTGTGGAGCCTGTTTTAGTGCAAGCTCTCACTCTTATCCAGCCTGAAGGGCGTTACAGTCAAGCTATTGACGTTAAACGAGCGCTTGGTGGGAGGCAACCCACTGGTGAGTCTGTTTTTGAGTCGTTTTTGTTTTTATTTTCGTTCTTTTTATGTTTGTATCAGGATAAACAAGGAGCAAAACTCGAAATCGCCTAGTGTCGATCGATACCCTATTGGTATCGATCGACACCAATCGCGAATGAAAGGTTCGTCAAGTCGATTAAAGCCCAATATCGATCGATACCAGGCTGTGTGTCGATCGATACTTGACGTTACAGCAAGGTAACTTCTTGTTTTTCCCAATTTTAGTCTGTTCTTTTGTTTTCTTTCACTGACTCTAGGCTAGATAACACTGGGGACAGTGTTGTTCAAGTCTGGGGGAGGTGTCCGCTGACATTGTTTTTGTTTTTCTTAGAGTCATAAAATAAAAAAAATTTGTCGTTTTATTGAGTCAAAACTTGTTGGAGATAATGATCATCTTCTTGAACCTATTGATTTGATTTGGTTTTTGAGTGCACAGTGTTACAGGATCAGTTCTAGATCGACTAATGAAAAATCCAAAGACTGACCAGTTGACTAGAAAACATCCATGTTTCCAGCAGAGTTCTTCTGAAGCCTGAGCCAAATTTTTACACTTCATCAATGTGGTTAGTGTTTTTAGAGCTTGATTCATCATTCATATCTGATAAAGGAACACATGTGTCTAGAGTTATGGTATCTCTCTCCCCTGTTATAAGTTGATAGATAAGAGCATAAAAGATTGAAATGATTTTCTTCTGAGTAGAGGGTTAGGAAAATTTCCAGCGATCCCATTATTCTACTTAAGAGGGAATGATCACACAAAGGATTGGAAGCGAGGCTAGGATTTTCCTATGATGCCATTATTCGCCTACATCCTTTGATACATAGAGAGGGAAGAACCGGGGATTTGGTGGCAAACACCATCAATACTCGCGTCTCATACCTTGAAATGTATATGCTAAGCTGAAAAGAAAAAAAAAATAATAAGAACATAATAAGAAATAAGTCTGGGGGAGAGAAATTGATACAAAAAGTGTTAAAAAGGGTGGTTCCTTTGTCATGATATTGTCTGGTAAAGAGTCTAGAAGGTTCTTGAATGTTAGCTGCAGCGATGAAACTGGCGATGAGGGCTTTACTTGAACAATGCTGTGGGATTTTGTGTGGAGTCTGGAAAAGCTGCGAATGTCTACGGAGAAGTACATGGTGGTTAGATCAAAAGCTGATTAGGTGACATTTGGGTACTTGGAAAGAGGGTCATTTCGATGGTTCATGAACAGGTGAGTCTCCGCGTTTTCAAACCTCTTTCTCTGTTTAGTCTTTTATTTGCTTGAGGGCAAGCAAAGGCTAAGTCTGGGGGAGTTGATATATCATGGTTTTTACCCTGTTTAGACCATGATATAAGTCCTTTTTATAGAGTCTTTCTAGTGTTTTGTAGTATTTTAGAGTCTTTTACAGGTTATAGCACATTTGGAGCTTAATTGGAGATATTGGAGCTTTCTGGAACATTCTGGAGCGAAGCAGAGATCCGTGTAGCTGAGACGTCGAAATCACCTGAGTATCGATCGATACTGCCTAGTATCGATCGATACCGTCGGGGAAACGGAAGGATCGCGACTTAATGAAGAGTTGAAGAATTGCATAATTGGCCCAGAAGACTTTGATATTTACAAGAAGGCCTAAAACGTGTTTTAGGTTATAAATAGGATTTTACAGCCACTTGTTTAGGCTATGCTTTATTTCTGTGTTTGATTATACTTTGGTTTGAGACAAGTCTGAATCTCCCTTCGTCTGAGATCAGATCTCAAAACCTTTGTTATTATTTTATTGATGATTTATTCAAACATGTCTTTTGATTCAATTGCCATGTCTGAGTAGATCCACTTTAGGTTTAGGGTTTTCTCATAGAGGATTTCTTTGAATGCTAGGTTAATTATCCGTTTAGGATTAACTATCTGAATTAGTTCTTCACCATAGGTTGTGTTCAAAGCTAATTCTAGGTTGGCGAATCTGGAACTTAGATCTTAGGATAATTGATTAGGCATGAGAGTGCAATTAATTACCTAATAGAACCTTAGGTGAGCAAATTGATTACTCGCAAAGAGATTTGGTTTAATTGATTTGTGAACATATCAAACCTGATATTAAAGCTGATTTAGAATTTAGGATTCGCAAAGAGATTTGGAATTCCTAGGATTTAGATTTAGATAGTTTTCGCAACGAGAGTTGGTTAATTATATCTTAGTGATTTGAGTTCTAGAACCGTGCGTAATCTGAATCCTGTTAGTTAATTTAGCTGCATTCATTGATTTCCTGAGGAAAACCCTGGGCCTATATTTCCTCCATTGATTTACAACTCCTTTAATTTCTGCATTGCTTTTAATTACATCTATTGATTTAGCTTATTTCGGATCTATATAATCTACTGTGTGTCTCTTGAGTCTTTGTGGTTCGACCCCTACCTATACTACAACAACCGCTTTAGTATATGTTAGGGTATTAATTTGAGCGTATCATGTCGATCGATACCCTTCAATATCGATTGATACCCTACGCGATTGAGAAAGGTTCATGTCAATTTAAGCCTGGTATCGATCGATACCAGGCTGTGTGTCGATCGATACTCAATGTTCCAGCAAGGTAACTTCTTGTTTTTCCCAATTTTATTTTGTTCTTTTGTTTTCTTTCACTGACTCTAGGCTAGATAACACTGGGGACAGTGTTGTTCAAGTCTGGGGGAGGTGTCTGCTGACATTGTGTTTGTTTTTCTTAGAGTCAGTCGCTTTATCGAGTCAAAATTGTTTTATTGAGTCAAAACTTGTTGGAGATGATGATCCTGTGCTTGAACCTATTGATTTGATTTTGTTTTTGAGTGCACATTGTTACATGATCAGTTCTAGATCGACTAATGAAAAATCCAAAGACTGACCAGTTGACTAGAAAACATCCATGTCTCCAGCAGAGTTCTTCTGAAGCCTGAGCCAAACTTTTGCGCTTCATCGATATGGTTAGTGTTCATAGAGCTTGATTCATCATTCATATCTGATAAAGGAACCCATGTGTTTAGAGTTTTGGTATCTCTCTCCCCTATTATAAGTTGATAAATAAGAGCATAAAAGATTAAAATGATTTTCTTCTGAGTAGAGGGTTAGGAAAATTTCCAGCGATCCCATTATTCTACTTAAGAGGGAATGATCACACAAAGGATTGGAAGCGAGGCTAGGATTTTCCTATGATGCCATTATTCGCCTACATCCTTTGATACATAGAGAGGGAAGAACCGGGGATTTGGTGGCAAACACCATCAATACTCGCGTCTCATACCTTGATGTGTATATGCAAAGCTGAAAATATAAAAAAAAAGAACATAATAAGAAATAAGTCTGGGGGAGAGAAAGTGATACAAAAAATGTGAAAAGGGTGATTCCTTGTCATGATATTGTCTGGTAAAGAATCTAGAAGGTTCTTGAACATAAGCTGCAGCGATGAAATTGGCGATGAGGGTTTTATTTGAACAATGCTGTGGGATAATGTGTGGAGTCTGGAAAAGCTGTGAATGTCTACGGAGAATTACATGCTGGTTAGATCAAAAGCTGATTTGGTGACACTTGGGTACTTGGGAAAATGATCATTTCGATGGTTCATGAACAGGTGAGTCTCTACGTTTTCAAACCTCTTTCTCTGGTTTAGTCTTCTATTTGCTTGAGGGCAAGCAAAGGCTAAGTCTGGAGGAGTTGATATATCATGGTTTTAACCCTGTTTAGGCCATGATATAAGTCCTTTTTATAGAGTCTTTCTAGTGTTTTGTAGTCTTTTAGAGTTTTTTACATGTTATAGCACGTTTGGAGCATAATTGGAGTTATTGGAGCTTTCTGGAGCATTTGGAGCAAAGCAGAAGTTCGTGTTGCTGAGAACCCGATATGAAGCCTTGGTATCGATCGATACTGGCTAGTATCGATCGATACCCATCGCAGCAAGACACGACCCGCGAGTTTTCCAAGACTTGAAGAATTACAAAAGTGCCCAGAAGTCTTTAATAATTACAAGAAACCCCAATTCGTGTTTTAGGTTATTTATAGGTATATTACAGCCACTGCTTAGGCTACGCTTTATTTTCTATACTTTGATTTTACTTTGGTTTTAGAGAGACAAGTCTGAATCTCCCTTCGTCCGAGATCAGATCTCAAAACCTCTTGTTACTCTTATTTTCTATTGATGATTTATTCAGTTATGTTGATTGTTTCATTCTCCATGTCTGAGTAGATCCACTTTAGGTTCAGGGTTCTCATAAAGGTTTTCTCTGAATGCTAGGTTGATTATCTGTTTAGGATTCACCATCTGAATTAGTTCTTCGCCTTAGGTTGTGTTCAAAGCTAATTCTCGGTTGACGAATCTGGAACTTAGATCTTAGGATAATTGATTAGGCACGACAGTGCGATTAATTACCTGATAGAACCTAGGTGAGCAAATTGATTACTCGCAAAGAGATTTGGTTTAATTGATTTGTGAACATATCAAACCTGATATTAAAGCTTATTTAGACTTTAGGATTCGCAAAGAGATTTGGAATTCCTAGGATTTAGATTTAGATAATTCTCGCAACGACTGTTGGTTAATTATACCTTAGTGATTTGAGTTCAAGAACAGCGCTAAATCTGAATCCTGATTAGTTAGTTTATCTGCATTCATTGATTTCCTGAGAAAAACCCTGAGCCTATATTATCCCAATTGAATTACAACTCTTTTAATTTCTGCACTGCTTTCAATTACATCTCTTGGCTTAGCTTAATTCGATACTATACAATCTATAGTGCATCTCTGTGAGTCTTTGTGGTTCGACCCCTAGCTATATTACAACTACTGCTTTAGTACTGTTAGGGTATTAATTTGAGCATATCAATAGATGGTAGGCTCTAGATCAGTTTGTATCTTGGTTGGAGCTTTAGTGCTGATGGAGAAGAAGTCTTGCTCGAGGAAGTAGGATCGGGATGCAAAACGTCGAAGTTGAGATTAACAGGGGCTGGCTGCATGTGGAGGAGGCGGAGCCACGACAAAAGGAGGCTTGGCCGTGGGTCGGTGATGCGCACCCGCGGTGGAAGGAGGTCTGGTCGCGGGTGGATAAGGTGCGACCGCGGTGGAGGTGTCTCGGGCAGAATTGCTCTGATCGTCGTCTCCTTCGTTTTCAATGATATATTTTGGTCCTAGGAGAGTATTTGGCTTCTCCTTGGCTTAATTTAAGTCTCCATAACGTCTCATATGAGCAAGGACAGAGTGTGCATCAAAAGAGATCTTTTCGCACGTCAAAATTGTTGGTTTGATGTTTTCCTCTAGTGTGACGGTTGCACTATCTTCTAGGACGTTTTCAACGTTATTTGTAGCTCCTCAAGGGTCTGAGAGTGGTTCATCTCCGCTGCATGTGTTCATAAAATAGGAATTTTTCGCCGGAATCGCCGTATAGAAGGTAGTCTTGTTGATCCTCGAGAAACACATATGTTGGTTTGAATAGTCGACGAGCGCTCCAACATGTGCAAGGAATGAAGCACCAAGGATAAATGGGTTTTTGTATCCTTTATCATCTCCACAACATGAAAATTAATAAGAATTAGATGATCCCCAACTCAAAGTAGCACACCATGTATGAAACGGAGTGAAGTTGCATAAGAATAATCTCCATTGTGAACGGATATCTTGGAGGGACAAAAATTCCAAATACATATTCTCTTTGATGTATCCCTTGGCATGAGATTCTTATCAGATCCGGTATCACAAAGATAATCATGAAATTCCATCCCCTCGATCGAGCATGAAACAACAAATTTTTGGGAATCCTTCATCTTAGAAAACGATGTCAATGGGTACTCGGGTGTATCTGCTAGTGTCTTATTCTTCACGAGGTCTGTCTCACACTCAACGTGGTGAGGAGTAGAAAGAGGAGAAGGCTTTGGTTCATCGAGTGGAGGCAGCTTGTGGTCTTGTTTGTCGTCTTCAAAACTCTCGAACGAATGTATAGATATAACATCGTCACTAGGAATAGAAACAAGTCATTCTTTTCATTGATGTTTTGCTTCGTTGAAACCATCATTTTCGTGCATAGATTCGTTGAGTTCTTGAAGAATATCCTCCATTTTTGCCTTGTAGACCATCAGCTTCTCATAATCTTCATCGGTTTGTTGAGGTTGGTGGTTGAGCCAAGGGGCTTTAAGATCATAATCTTTGGAAGCAAGGGAAATGATCATTGCATCGAGTCGCTCCAAACGAAGGCTAACTTTCAAGATATCATCGTGCTGGTCTGAGGTTTGATGGCGAAGACCGTAAGGAATTTGTTGTGAATTGACAAACGGAGGCTCAAAACACTACAAAAAAAAACACAGTTTTTGCGACTACCAAAATAGTCGCAAATATTTGGTCGCTAAATACAGTAGTCACAAAACAGTTGCTATTTTGCGACTAATATGTGACTCTAATATCAGTCTTAAATTAGATACTGATTTTGAGACTACTTGTTAAAAAAAAAATTAAAAAATATATTTTTATTTATTAAATTAATTAATTAATTACAAAAATAAAAAATCAAATAAAAAATAAAAATAAAATAATCAAATAAAAAAAATAGATCTGCTCCTCTCTCCGGCTCCTCTCTCCGACATCTTCACTCTCCGGCTCCTCTCTCCGGCGAGTTCTGAATGGCAATATCAGCAGGTTGAAGCACCATTGCTCTCTTCGGCTCAGCCTGACTCGCGAGCACCGCATGCATCTTCTTCTCCGATGAATGGCGGCTAAGATCTATGGATTTGGGCGGTGGAGATACGAGCAGCCAAGGCGGTCCATGTTCCTCCCCATCTACTGGATCTCACTACCACCACGACTCCTCCTCCGTAAATTCCGATTTCCGTTTTTATAAGGTGGCGACAGTGGTGGGGCAAGGGTTTAGATCGGGGAGAAACGTGGGGCATCGGATCTTGGGTCTTCTCATGGATCTTTGGTCTTCTCATGGTTCTCGTGGACCTGTAAAAAATTCTTCAAAAAAAAAGAAAGAGAGTTAGATCGAAGAAGAAGATACAGAGAGAAAAGGAAAAAAAAAAAAGTTAAATCGCAGAAGGTGAGATTGAAGATAAACCATTAAAAAAAAATAGATCATCCACCATTGGATTAAACCAATCAACGGTGGAGAATCTCAATCCTCGTCACAAGAAACTAGCCAATGAGAAGCTTTTATTATTTTTGTCATTTTGTCAGAAATTAGTCGTAAATTTGGGACTATTTTGTGACAACTATTAAAAAAATCGACTGGAGTTGCACATTAGTCCCAAATTTGGAACTATTTTGTGACTACTTATACATGTTATGAGTAGAATCAAAAATCTTTACCCTAAACTCTAAACTTTAAGAACCTATAAGGTTTGAATATCACTTTACATTGATTATGTGTATATAGATGTTTAAAAATATGTTAAAACTTAAAATAAATAAATTTTGAGAGAATTTCTATTTTTCAAAATCATTCCTTATTAAACACATGTAACACTAGTACATGTTATGATTATATTAAAAATTTGTAAGTGTTATATTTTTGTATATTATTTGATGTTAATGTGTAAGATCTAATTTACAATTTAAGATTTAGAGTTTATGATTAAGGGTTAGAGGTCTAGGGTTTATAATTTATGATTTATAAAATGATTATATTTAAAAGATTTGTAAGTGTTGAATTTTTGTATATTATTTGATGTTTATGTGTAAGATTTAGTTTACAATTTAAGATTTAGATCAAGTTTATGATTAAGGGTTAGAGGTTTAGGGTTTAGGGTTAAGGGTTTGTGGTTTGGATTTAGGATTTATTGATTTCTAAGAAAAACGAGTGGAGTGGCAAATTAGTCCCAAATTTGGGACTATTTTGTGACTACTATTAAAAATTAGTCGCAAATTAGTCTCAAATTAGTCACAAAACTGGGTTTGCAAATTATTGTACATGTTACCCTAAACCCTAAACTTTAAGAACCTATAAGGTTTGAATATCAATTTACAATGATTTTGGGTATATAGTTGTTCAAAATATATTTTACAATTTAAGATTTAGAATTTATGATTAAGGATTAGAGATTTAGGGTTTAAAATTTAGGATTTATAAAATGATTATATTTAAAAAAAATTGTAAGTGTTGAATTTTATTTGTATATTATTTGAAGTTTATTTATTTGATGTTGTTTACAATTTCAGATTTAAATCAAGTTTGTGATTAAGTGTTAGAGGTTTAGGGTTAAGGGTTTGTGGTTTGAGTTTAGAATTTATTGATTTCTAAAAAAAAAATTGAGTGTAGTTGCAAATTAGTCCCAAATTTGGGACTATCTTGTGACTACTATTAAAAATTAGTCGCAAATTAGTCCCAAATTGGTCACAAAAATTGGGTTTGTAAATTAGTGTACATGTTACCATAAACCCTAAACTTTAAGAACATATAAGGTTTGAATATCACTTTACAATAATTTTTGGTGTATAGATGTTCAAAAATATATTTTACAATTTAAGATTTAGAGTTTATGATTTAGGGTTAGAAGTTTAGGGTTTATAATTTAGGATTTATAAAATGATTATATTTTAAAAATTGTAAGTGTTGAATTTTTTTGTATATTATTTAATGTTTATTTATTTGATGTTTTGTATATTATTTGATGGTTTATGGTTTAGAATTTAGGGTTTAGATTTTTTTTGAATATTATTTTATGTTTATTTAAAAAAAAATCTAGTGGAGTTGCTAACCTGAAGCAAATCAGTCAAAAAGTTTAGTAGTGTGAATCGTGAGAGTAGTGAGCATAAGATAGGTCGTAGTAGCCCTGCTCGTAGTAGTGATCTCGCTCTAGAGGCGAGTCTGTGTTTCAAAGCTGAAACGAAGAAGAAAAAAAACGAAATTTAAAAAGAAAAAGTTTGTCTTAGAGTCGATTTACTAACCTCTAAAGTGTGGCAGAACAAGTAGCGATTGCCTACGCGGCAACGGCGCCAAAAACTTGATGCGGTTGGATTGTTCTCCGAGACTATCAAGTTTTAAATTTATAAACCAAAAGTTCTGCAAGTGCACATATGTGCGTTGTAGTACTTTAGGTATCGATCCACATGGAGGGAATGTTTTTATGTGAGACCTTAGAAAAAGAGTTAGTAAGCAAGTATAAGACGAGAATAAGTTTTATGGTTTTTCTCGAACTCAAAATTATAAATCTAAACTAAACTAAACTAGACTAAACTAAACTAAACGAATAAATAAAACTAATCTAAGCTAGAAAGTAAAGAAGACAGTAAGCTAAGCGAATGAATAAAATCGAGGTTGTAAACTATTAAACTAAGCGTTGGGCTTAAGGATATTCGCAGGGATTCATGGCTAAAACGATGTGAAAATAAATGATAAAGGTAATCGACTACAAAAATTCTTGAACTCGAATCACGAATGTATGATTAGGTCACTCCCGTGATCCTAACCAACTGTTACCGACCAAGTCAACCAGTAGCTTTCGTCTCTGGCCACGAATGAGGTAACACATTATTTCGTATAGGATTCATCATCGCTCACAATACTATATAAGTAGCTTTTGTCTCTTATAGCGAAATTGTTCGTTTCATTCTAGTTCAAGCAATTAGAAAACACTCCCGCGAATCTAATTCAACCTAGGATCAGACACTAAGTGAAACAAAGAATCGTGCATTAGCGAATAAGAATAAACGAAGAACTTATAGAAGATTAGGAACCCTAAATCAAATAACTCATCGAATTAAACCATGAAATACCCTTTCAAAAATCCCTTTAAACCCAACTTGAGAATTACTCAATCATGACCATGCAAGACAACATCAAGCTTCTGAATTGCATAATCAATAGATAAGAATTCAAACGAAAGGGTTCAAGGGAAATCCCTATCTCCCTAAACAAAGAACAAGAGCAAAAGTTTGGTGCAAAACTAGTCTAAAAGTGTAACAAGAGAGTGGCCACGAAATTCTGTCTTAAAACACATATTTATAGGTTTTCCACTCTTGATTTCGTCGACCTTAGGGTTTAGTTGAAGAGAAAACGAAGGGGTTTGAAGATGGAGTTTGGGTCGGACTTGATGCCAATTCTTGAGGTTGTGGCATTTCTTGGTATGTTGGAGTTTGAAGAATGCCTCTTTGGTCGTCCATCTCCAGCACTTCAAATGATCTTGTCTTTCCATTGCTCTTCTTTTGGACTTGATATCTTTGAAAACTCAAGAGAGTTGTTTTAGCCTTCATCCCACAGATTCATGAAGAAGAGAGTTGTTTTTAGAAGAACAAAAGGGAACCAACTTTTGGAAATGCTATTGCCGATGAATTTCCTCTAGAGGAAACATGCCTAAACTCTTTCTTCTTTCCCTCATTTGAGATTATGGAGAATGATGAACAAGAGAGGAATGATGAGAAGGTAAAAGTCATGGGTAGTTGTGAGAAGATAGAAAAAACTTCACCCCCAAAGGCTCGTAGGAAGAAGAAAGAATCTCATGACAAAAATGCTTTGGGTTATGGTAATGTTGAAGAAGCTTTAGTATTGGATGGAGCTTGCTTGGAATCTCTCTTCTCTACCACAATTGTGAGAGAGAAAGTAAGTACCAATGGTGAAGGCACTAAGACCAAGAAGAAGAAACCCAATGATAACCACCCTCCCACCCTTGTCCCACCTTCTCACACAATGACACTCATCCCTTGGAGGTACAACGATGGAGCCGTTGAGTACAAGGTGAAGTGTATGGGAATACCCAAACCCTTTGCCAAGGTTAAAGTATTCCTCACCACCGAGCTTAAGGAGAAAGGTCCAAAGGGTCTTCAAGAGGTCATGCACAAGGTGCTCAAGCTTGAACTCAAGGATCCGCCATGGAGTGCTCACACTCCTCCATCACCCGCCTAAAAGGGTAACCAAAGTCAAACTTAGCGACTTAAAACAAAGTGCACTTGGGTTGAAAGACATTCCCATGTTTATCATTGTATATATTATCTTTGCTTTCTAGTTTAAATTTTGTGTTTCTTGGGCGTTTTGATCTTTTGTTGAGTGGTTGCAAGGTTTCTTGGTGGTCTAGTGGTCATGAGCTTCAAGAAAAAGATGTGAGGAACCCACATGATGAGTATGGCTTCTCTTGGCCTTTCGACCACTCCCTCTCCTCCATTCCAAGGTTTGAACTACACTCCATTGCATTGTACATTCATCTTTTTGCATTATGTTTGCTCTCTCTTGACTTTTGTTGCACGGAGACGGTGCAATTCAAGTTTGGGGGAGGGGTTTGTTTAATTTGACCTTGTGTTTTGTTTTCTTATTTTTCTCTTTGCATACTTGAGTCCCATGCATAGAAAAACCTCAAAAATTGAAAAAATTTGCATTCATATAAGTCATCTAGTTGCATCTCATATTAAGATTGAGTATAGAGTTCATATAGGATTTGCATTCATACGCATGGGTGCAATGATGAAATTGTCCTTGTAAAATATCAACTTAAGGTTTAGTAGTTAAATGCATTTGAACTACTTGAAAGTAAGGACTCACCATACTTGGATCATATGTATTGATGCTTTCGTCTTGGTTGAAATAAGCTTTGAATTGAACCCTATCCTAACTATTTGAACCCTTAATTTGACTAGAAATTATCATGTTTATGCATTGAAAAATGGACACATGGATACCATAGACATACTTGGGCTATCTTCTTCCTCTGACCACTCTTGTTAGTCCAAGCAGCTGATCCCCATCTTTGGGATGGTTATCCTCGCCCTTAACTTACCCTCCTTTCAGGCCTAATTCTTTAGTGAGTGTTGTGAGGCGTATATTTTTTCGAATGGACTTAGCAAAAAGTGTTGGATTTATAGCGACAAGGAAAGGCTTTCATGTAGATTTAGCTCGCACATCATCGGGCTAAACATAGGTTAGGCTAGATAGAATGGGAGTTTGGGATGGAATGAAAAGAAAAAGTTTTGGGCGTGCAATGAAAAGAAAATGTGGAAACGAGGAAAAGAGTTGGAGAAGAAGAAAGGGAAAAGCTAATAATGATTGAAATGGTTGGCAAGGAACATTTGGTATAGCTTTAAGTGATAAAGAAAAGGTGGTCTCTATGCTACAAAAAGAAGAAAAGAAGCCAAAAATGGCTAATGCATCCAAAGGATGAAGAAATAGACCAAATAAGAAAAGCGAAAGATGAGCTAAAGAAGAAAAGGAAATGAGCCAAGCCATTTGTTGATAAAATGTGAAGAAGAAATTTTCCTCAAGTCCTTAAATGAAGAAGAATCGATGAGGTATGTGGTCTATGAAAGGCAAAATGCCTTGGAGAAAGGGTAGCTTAGTAGTGTTCTTTATGGGACTTAGAGGTAAGGGTTGAAGTCATTTGGGATATTGGGTAGATGAAAGTCTATCATTGTATGCATCAATTTCTCTTTACCCTTAGCATTTTGCCAAAGTTCATTCATTTGTTGAGAGATCCCTCGATATGGAATTGCCACATTTATTGAGATCATTTTTATCTCAAAACTCTTGTCCCCTAACCAAGTGAGTTCATTTGATGTGCATAAGTGTGATTCATGGTTTCATTTAATGAATGTTAAAGGATTGGGGGACATGAACGCTTGTGTAGGCTAATTCTTGAGCTTGATTCATATTGTGATGTGTATGGCCAAATCATTTGGAGTAGAGATTGTTCAAGTGCAATTTAGAATCACCATTGCATGGTTTTCTTTTGTTGACATTTTTGGACTCTATCTCATTTATTGCTCTCTCTCTCTCCTCTTCTTGTTTGTTTGCTTGGGGACAAGCAAATGAATAAGTTTGGGGGAGTTGATATTCCTCCATTTTAGCATGCATATTATTTAGTGTTTCGGGTCTCATGCATGTGTCTTTCATAGTTTTGATAGCATTTTGGTCTAAATTAGAGTATTAGGTGTCTGAATTAGTTCCCAGTGAGTCTTGCATGCATTTGGAGTGTGTTTTGGTATCTTGGATGCATTTTGGGGTATTTGGTTTGTTGGACCAAAGTAGAATGCAAGGGTCATCCGAGACACCAGAAAGATCTGTCTAGGCGAAGGCCTTCCGATCTGAATCAGCTTCAACATTCTTCATGGGAGTTGTGGCGGAGTGCGTTAGCTTTCCAGAGGAGTTGGATATCGCATGTCTCATAAGTGTTTCGACCAACCTAGACTCTTTTTAGGCTTTTGTTTCCTTTCCCTTTTGTTTTTTTTTTTAAAAGGGGGAAACGCCTTTTATTGATATACAGTCTTAGGGGCATAAAAAGTTACCATGATTTTGAGTTTTTCCAAAGCATAACCAAGCTCTCGTCTTTGTTGAATTCACTTCCACCAATCGCGTATTGTCTTTGTCTTTAGTGACTGAAAAATGTGTCGTTCTTCCCTCTCCGGCGTTTTTGCACATATCTGCACATAGGACACAAAGAGAGTTGCATGAGGTTTGAACTGAACAATGGTTAAGTTTCAGGTGGGATACCAACTAAAGAGGAGTTGGCCATTCATGTACGACAAAGAGTGGTAAAAGGTAAAAGAACGTCATGAATGTATGATTCGTTATCTTTGCGTAAACTTTTGATGAGAAAATTAAGTCAAGATTAAAATCCAAGTATAATAGAACTAGTATATTCCATCCTAAAGAATCTCTCGATCTAAATTCATCTAGGGGTTTCGCATTAACAGAAACTCTAGCTACAGCCTAGTCTAGAACCAAATTATGAAAGAGCATGTTACTAGGAAATAGCGTAGAAGCACATTGGTCGGTTATCTTCATGGATTTCATCTTTCCCTCAAAACGTATTCTACTTTATTGAAAAACTTGAAAAAACTTGAAATTTTTTAAAGAAAGCTCGAAAAATACAAAATGCAAAGACTCATGAACGAAAATGGTGGTTAGTAAGGGATGTAATCCTCCCCCAGACTTAAATCACACTGTTCTAAGTGTGAAATAAATCGAGTAAGGACGATAAATAGATGTATGTAATAATTAAAAAAATTATAGGAAAAAATAAAATTTACCTAGATGCAGTTGGGGAATGGATTTAGGAATGGAATGCTGGTTATTGGTGAATGGTAGTTGGTGATATGGTGATGGGAATAGGATGTGGGGATGATTGAGGATGTGTGAGAGCAGAATCTCACAACCTCGATTCTTAGCTTTTCAGGTCGTATGTTTTCTGAATATTGCTTAGGAGATTAGAGAGAAAGACTTGTATATATTATTTTTAGCCAAGAATCTGATCCCTTATACTAGCTGAAAATATAACTGCATAAGCTCAATTATTTACATTAAACTCATAATTAAATATGTAATCTTTGTCTGTAATGTTGAGCTTGATTCTAGGATCTTGAATTAGTGTGCTTGACTTGTTAGACGCAAGCTCCTTCTCCCAGCGACCTCGTCTCTTCCTACGTGCTCGGCTCCTTCCAGCTTGCCGGCTCGCTCCATGAGGTCTCATCGTGAACTGGGCTTCTTTGTTAGGCATGTTCAATCAGGCTGGGCCTTGAGCGTGGAATTTGGGCCCAACAGTTGCCCCCCAGCATCCTTAATGATTTATCACTGAGGATGCGACCCTACGATCTCGGGTCCTGATTGATTTCCTAGTCGATACGATCTTGCAATCTCGGGTTTCTGATTGATTTTCTAGTCGATATGATCTTGCGATCTCGGGTTTCTGATTGATTTCTTGTTTACCTAGATGCCGAGTTTGCAGGGATCCTGTAATATATGTGCGACTTTTAAGGGATATGACAGGGCGAATGGACGAGTGAGTAGTGGGTATAAATGAGTAGTTCACGCTGCTTCAACTTCCCACGCCACCTCGACTCCCACTTGCCAAGGTAATGATGTGTTTTTACTTTTTCCCCTCTCCTTTTTTTATCACTTCTACTCCTTTAATTGAACTGTCCTCGCCTCATTTTTATTTTTATCTGAGATCTTCTCTTCTGTTAAAGCTCATCTTCCATTGTTTCCGGCCAAATTTCTTTTTTCACCCTCGATTTTTTGCTCTTTATGCAATGGCTTCCTCCTCTCAGCCGGGTGCTTCTCTCCCCCTGGCCGATCGGTTCGAATCTCACTCAAGGAGTACGATTTCGCCTGCCGAGCTCGCAAATATCTATGCCTTATGCGGACTCAATACCTGCGACCTACTTATTCTGTCAGCTGATAGCTCTCCAGAAAGTCCTCCGGAGGGTTACACATGTAGTTATGCCACATTTTTCTTGAGATGCCGCCTCACTTTTCCCATCCCGGTGGCTATCTCTAACATTATCAGCGACCTCGGGCTCGCCCTTCCACAGCTTATGCCCAGCGCGATGAGGTCCCTTGTCGCACTCTGGGTGCGCTCTAAAGAATCTGGGGTCGTGTTCGACACTGAGGTCTTTCGCCAGCTCTTCAATGTCAAAGGGAACTCACATCTTCGCGGGGCCTACTATTTTCCGGCGAAGGTTAACCGGTCCGTTTTCAGGTTTAATGTGAGGGACGATAAGTGGTGGGAGAAGTGGTTATATTTTAGAATCTCCAACAAATCTGTTGAGGGCGAGTCGATACTTTGGCATTCCTGGGCTTAGATTACTGGTCAGCATGATCCCTAGGATGCTGATCCGAGTGCCTTTTCTAGGGATTTCTTAATCGCTATTTTCTTATGTTCTGATTTGATTTTCTTTTTTGCAGAGTTAATTGATAAGTAGTGACGACTGAGGTTCAACAGCTCATCGATCTTATCAAGGAGGAGAGCTCTGACTGGAAGCGTTTTTCCCTTGATAGGATTCAACAAGCTCGCGAGCGCCGAGCTCACGGGCTGTCCGTTGCAACTGCTCTCTGGCTCATAAGTTTGTATGCATGGGTATTTATATTTTGTTTTTGGGTCATGAGTTTTTCCTCATTCAGATCACCCTTGTTTGGTTTCGCAGATTCTCGGTCTCCGTCTCCCCCTCCTCAAGTTCAAGTTTTGGCTCCGGTTCTTTCCATTATCCCGAGGCTCGAGGCTGTTGCTAAGGATTTAGCTCGCGTTGAGGTTGATCCTCCGGCAAATTCCCAAGTACCGGATACTGTCCATGCTACCTCCTAGGTTGACCTGACTCGCAGCGACAGCTCCCCCGAATCCAACAAGATGGTTCCTCCTAAGAAAGTACAACGCCTTTCATATAGGGAGAAGATGCGACTGCGCCCTGCTCCGACGCCGGCTGGTGCTCTTGACAGGAAGGTCAAGGAGGCTCTCGGTAAATCTGCCCGCGTTGAGACCTCGCAGCATGAGGAACCCGAGAGGGATGATCACCGTGGGTCCAAAGCCGACCATGGTGATGGTGGCAGCTTGCCAACGGGTGGTGAGTCTGAGATTGCCCAGCATTATGTGCGAGCTAGGGGCTCCCAAAGGTCAACCTCCAAGGTATCTTCTATGGAGCCAAGTCACTCGGCCGAGCATCAGTCTCGTTCTAAGCGGTCTCGTGATGATGGGTTTGAGGGTGAGGAAACATCAAGGAGGCATGTGGCACCTTGCTCGCAAGGTGGTGGAGGAAGTTCTCCGAATGCTTTTAGGTTCGACTTTGATGGACCTGAGTCAATCGTAGAGAACAGCTCCCAACTAGCGAATCTTTTCAGGCGTGTTAGGCCTTCCTCCTGCTTTATGCCGTCCCTGAGGAATATGAAGAAGTCTGAAAGCTATATATAGTTCGCGGGTGCGATTGGTCAGGTAGCTTCGGTTCCCCTTTCCTATTATATTTTTTTCTTTTTCTTTGTTGAGTTTTTGCATTTTTTTCAGGTTATCTCTGCTGCAAACGAGCTGGTTAACTCATTTGAGCAGGACCTTCGCTCTGCCACCCAACCTGAGGAGGTTGAAAGGGCGGCTAAGACTATTGCCGACCTGGTTTCTGAGCATGACGAGCTGATGGCAAGGCTTGCTCGAGGTGAGGAGAAGATGGCTAATGTTACCCTTTCGGAGAGCCAGGTCAAAGACCAAGCTGATTTGGCTAAGAAGTGGGAAGGTTCTGCTCTATATGCTCAAGCTCGCTCGGTCACTCTCCAAGGTCAGATCTCTCTTCTAGAGAAATCCAATGAAGATTTAAGGGTGAACCTCCGAGTTGCTGAAGGTCGTGCTGGGACCGCTGAGGATGGTTTACGTTCTGCCAGTGAGAACATTGCCATCCTTAGGGTCTAGGTTGAGAAAGTCAAGGAGGACTCGAGGATGCTAGCCAAGAAGCAGAAGGATATGGTGAAGAATGCGGAGAGGGCTGCGAGGAAAGAGATGTCCAAGCAATACCACGCCATCATGCTGAAGATAAAGGAGAAATTTGAGAAGAAGAAAGTCGAGGTTGATACCGAGACTCAAATCATGGAGTGCAAATCCAACATCATCCTTCTTGATGATATTATAGACCAGACTATCATTGACTTCGCGGTTGAGAAGAAAAACATTGAGGCCGAGAAGCTGAGACTGGATGCGGAGCTCGCCATTGTCCAGGTATCCAACCTCTCTTTGGGTAAACTCGAACTCCCGTAGGTATCCGAGGACTCGGTTACTCTACCTGTTGGGTCAGGTGTGCAGTCATTAAGTGATCAACCGGACCTTGGTTCTCAAGATCTTAGGAGGGAGTTTCCGACGCCCTTGGACCAGCCTGCCTCAGCGAGCAAGCCAACTGATCTGGACACCTAATGGGTTTTTCCTTTTATCCTTTTTTCTGGATTATGCTTTGAATTTGGTGCTTGTGGAGGTCTTTAAACCCATTTCTGTTTATTGTTGAACTCGTTATGCTTTGATGGACTTTTTGGTTTGAACTTATGCTCCTTTGAGGCTTTAATTATTTTGATCTTTCTTTAAAGATCCTCTTTTTGTGTTTCTTTTTTATGATAATTTTCGCCATTTAGAGGCTGACTCTTTTCATTAGATCAAAGGCATTTTTGCAGCCAAAGATCCAGGCCATTCAGAGACCTTGCACCCAAGTCGTTTAGAGACCTCAGGAGCTGACCAGGCGATTTTAAGACGCAAGGTCGAAGCCGTTTATAGGCATGCATATAACCTAAATAGTTTAAGCGTAGAGGTTGTTATCATTTAGAGACTAGAAAGGTTGTGACCTTGCAATTTAGACGCAAAGTTGAGCCATGGTAGTTGGTAGCATGCTCTAGCTCGTAAGGTTGTTCACTTATGTAGTAAAGCTTTTAGCTTGTAAATAGAAGTTGAGAGACCTCAGGCTGCATTTAACAGGCTTGAGGGGAGATTTTTTATTTTAATAGTTGCACCCTTATGAGGTTGCCTACGTACCCTAAGGAGGGATCAAGCCTTTCCGTAGTTCGTTTTTTACAAGTGTCTTTTTAGTGATAGTACTTCTTCAAATTCATGGCATTCCATGAGTTCATTTCGGGTGTGTTGTCGTGCACCCTGGCGAGCTTGTATACGCCATTCTTTACTACCGCGGAGATTCGGTATGGACCATCCCAATTGGTACCCAATTTTCCAGCATTCCTTTCTCTTGTGTTTTCATAGGTTTTTCGTAGGACTGTTTGACATTTGAATTGTAGTAGCGTGATGCTGCGTGTTGGTAGTTTTGAAGATTAACGAGTGCTCGATCTCGACGCTCATCGATGACATCTAGTTGGTCGAGAAGCATTTCGTTATTCAGCTCCTCGTTTACGGGAAACATATCTACCCTCAGGCTGGGGACTGCGACCTCAGCGGGGACCACGACCTTAATCCCATAAGCCAAGGTGAATGGTGTTTCTGAAGTTGCTTTGCGAGGTGAGGTTTGACCATTTTTGCTTTTTTAGATTGCACAAGAGGTTGGAGGAAGATATCGAGACTAGCTCGCGGATGATTTGGCCCAGAATTCAGAATAGTCAGAAATAAATACTCTGTATTCATGCACATACCCGGGGGTAAATTATATGGAGTCAAGATCACAGGCCACATCGAATGATTACGAGACATGCCAAATGGATTGAACCCATCCGTACATAATCCAAGATAAACGTTACGAGGTTCTTCAGCAATCCCGGGATATAGACTTTGAAAATATCTCCACTCCGCCGCATTAGAAGGATTACCCATTTCTCCCTCCTTTGCTTGGTGCTCGGCATGCCATCTCATTGCCGCTGCAGTTTTCTCGCTTTGATTCATCCTCTTTAATCGGTCAGCAATAGGTAGATACTGATATTCATGCATTTTACATGTTTAAGCATATATTTTACTTAAGAGTTTTGTGCCATTTGCATGCATAATCATGGTTGAGTCTTGCATTTAGGTCTCATTTAGAGTTTAGGACATTTGCATTAGGTCCTAGTGAGTCCTTGCATTCATTTGGAGTGTTTTTAGGTGTTTTGGAGGCAATTGATGGTGTTTGGAGTTATGGAGCATGGTAGAATGCAAAGCTCATCCGAGACGCCTGAAAGATGTGTCTGAACGAAGGCCCTCCGATCTGAATCAGCCTCAACAGTCTTCATAGGAGTTGTAGAGGAGTGAT
>PKML01060591.1:63900-97880 GCA_002933935.1 Eutrema yunnanense
AATTCACTACTCCCACTTAAATGCGTAGGATCAACATAACTCGGACCTAAATCCATAGAGATTTCTTCTCCATGCTTATACCAAACATAATAATCTGGCATAAATCCTCTACTATACATATGATTCCAAATTCTAGGCCCCGGGAGAAATTTGTCGTTCTTGCAAACACTACAAGGACAGTAAAACTTACCGCCATTGTTCTGCGCTAGAGACTGGCTATTTGCAAATGCCATGAATTGATCCACCCCCGTGGTGAACTCTACCGAGAAATTTCCCGTCTCTTCATCGATTCGCTTATACATCCACTCTCGAAAATTACTATAATTGTAATTTCCCGACATTATAAAACAAAAAAACGGTTTCTCTTCTAAAATTCAATTTTTTCGTTTATGAGAATGAGGAGATTGTGAGAATGAGGAAACGATGGTCTCAAGTTTTTTGTATAGACATTTTTCCGACTGATTTGCGACTACATAGCGACTATATAGCGACTGGTGTCCGACAACGAGTGGTCGTCGCAAAAAGTAGATACAAGTAGGTACGCCAAGAATAAACGTGTTAAATGCTGTTATTTTACGACCAATAAACGACTGTTTTGCGACCCACCGCAAGAGTCGCAAAATAGCGACTATTTTGTGACTAAAGTTTTCCGACTCGACGGTAGTCGTCGATTGGTCGTAAAATAGCGACCAATATGCGACTAATACGTTTGGTCGCAAATGACCGACTATGGTGCGACTGTATTTGTGAAGTCATAAACTAGTCGCAACATAGTCGCTAAGTAGTCGTAAAAATTTACGACTGTGTCTGTAGTCGCAAATTGTAGTCGCGAAAACGCTGTTTTCTTGTAGTGTAACCACGTTGATGAAGTGCAAAAATTTGGCTCAGGCTTTAAAGAACTTTGCTGGAAACATGAGTGTCTTCTAGTTAACTGGTCAGCCTTTGGATTTTTCATTAGTCGATCTAGAACTGATTCTGTAACAATGGTCACTTAGAAGCAAGGTCAGATCAATAGATTCCAGAAAAAGATCACAGTCTCCAACAAAGTTTTGACTCAAAAATGACTGACTCTAAGAAAAACAAAAACAATGTCAGCGACTACCTCCCCCAGACTTAAACAACACTGTCCCCAGTGTTATCTAGCCTAGAGTAGGTAAAAGAAAACAAAAGAACATAATATAATTAAGAGAAACAAGAAGTTACCGTGCTGGAACATCTGGTGTCGACCAACACACGGCCTGGTATCGATCGATACCAGGCTTAAGTCGACATGATGAACCGTCTCATTCGGGATTGGTGTCAACCGACACCAATGTGGTATCGATCGATACTCAGGCGATTTTGAGTTTTGCTCCTTGTTTATCCTGACACAAACACATAACGAAAAATAAAAAGAAAAATGACTCAAAAACAGAGTTACTAGTGGGTTGCCTCCCACCAAGCGCTCGTTTAACGTCATTAGCTTGACTATAATGCCATTCAGGCTGTGGGTGCATCATCCAAAGGCATTATCTGCCCTGTTGGAATCTCAGCTTTCGCCCAATAGTGTTTCACCCTCTGTCCATTGACAGTAAATTCATCGCCTGTAGGACTAATCAGCACGACAGCACCATGTGGTCTGACCTCCTTGATTGTGAAGGGACCTGACCAACGAGAACGCAGTTTACCAGGAAACAATTGCAAACGAGAGTTATACAGAAGTACCTGGTCGTTCGGCTCGAAATGTCTGGAGATGATCTTTTTATCATGATAGGCTTTAGTTCTCTCCTTGTATAGCTTCGAGTTCTCGTAGGCGTGGTGCCTAATCTCGTCCAACTCGTTCAGCTGAATCAATCTCCTCTCTGCTGCAGGCTTGATGTCAAAGTTCAGCAACTTCGTCGCCCATGCAGCCTTGTGCTCTATCTCCATTGGAAGGTGACATGCTTTCCCATACATCAAGTGGAACGGTGTAGTACCCAGTGGTGTCTTGAAAGCAGTCATGTAAGCCCATAACGCATCATCCAACTTTGTAAACCAATCCTTCCTAGAAGCACCCACTGTCTTCTCCAAAATTTTTTTGATTTGTCTGTTGGATACCTCGACTTGCCCACTGGACTGAGGGTGATATGGAGTAGCCACGCGATGATTTACACCATACTTCTTCAGCATCCTCTCAAAAATCTTGTTGATAAAGTGAGAACCACCATCACTTATCACAATTTGAGGTACTTCAAATCGAGGAAAAATGATGGTCTTAAACAGCTTAACAACCACCGAAGAATCATTGGTTCTGCTGGCAATCACCTCCACCCATTTGGACACATAGTCCACATCAACAAGGATGTATTTGTTCTCGTGTTACGAGGGAAAGGAACCCATAAAATCGATGCCCCAGCAATCGAAAACGTCAACCTCAAGGATGAAATTCGGTGGCATCTCATGTCTCTTGCTGATCTTCCCTCTCCTCTGACAGACATCACACTGTGAGATATAAGTATGCGCGTCTCTGAACATAGTAGGCCACCAGAAGCCTGCTTGAAGAACTTTGGACACTGTCTTGAAAGTAGCAAAATGACCAGCATACTCAGACCCATGGCAATGAAAAAGAATCGCTGGCACCTCAGACTCTGCAACGCATCTTCTGCAGATACCATCTAAGCAGTGCTTGTATAGGTACGGCTCATCCCAGAAGAATCTCCTCATCTCGCGAATAAACTTCTTCCTCGCATACTTTGTGGGATACCTTCGCTCAGTCTCTACAGCAAGGTAGTTGGCAATGTCAGCGTACCATGGTCGTGTAGGACTAGAGACAGTAGGTAGATAGACATCATAAGAGTCGAAGTGCTCTGCAGGCAAAACAGGTCCAAATCGCGACGGGTATCGACCGACACTATGTGAGTATCGATCGATACCGAAAGTCTGCACTCGTGAAAATTGCAGATTTTAGGGACAAACGTCTTGAAGCTGAGCTTCAATGAAGTAAATACCTTCCTCTGGCAGGAAATCATCAATAGGTACCCACTTCATCGACCTTTAATCGCGATAAGTGGTCAGCAACGCCATTCTCAACTCCTCTCTTGTCCTTATCTCGATGTCGAACCCTTGGAGCAAAAGAACCCATCGGCATAGACGAGGCATGAGGTCCTTGTTCTTTAGCAGGTATTTGAGAGCAGCATGGTCTGTGTGAACAATAACCTTGCTCCCAATCAAGTAGGACCGAAATTTCTCAAAAGAGAAAACAACTGCAAGTAACTCCTTCTCTGTGGTGCTGTAATTTCGTTAAGCATCATCCAACGTCCTGCTGGCATAGTAAATAGCATGAAGCTTCTTGTCTTTCCTCTGACCCAACACAGCTCCAACAGAAAAATCACTCGCATCGCACATAACCTCAAAAGGTAAACTCCAATCAGGTGGTTGGACAATAGGAGCACTCACCAATGCCTTCTTAATCTCCTCGAAGGCTGCAAGGCAATCAGATGTGAAGTCAAATTTGACTTTCTTACATAACAGGGCTGTGAGTGGGCGTGCGAGCTTAGAGAAATCTTTGATGAACCTCCTGTAAAACCCAGCATGACCAAGGAAGCTTCGAATCTCAGATACATATCGTGGAGGTTGCATGCTTGTCATGACCTGAATCTTAGCCTTGTCAACTTTGATCCCTGCCTTATTGATACAAGACTTTTTAGTCTCTTAAGATATCAATATCCTCTTATCGATGTAGTATAAGAGGTTATCAATCCATAATTGAGAATATGTGTTAATCACTAAGAATGCAAGACACTTAAAGCAAGTTAAGCCAAACGAGTGGGCTTTGTAATTAAGTAACCAAATTAAGCAAATAAAACAAGTAATAAGAAACTAAACAAGATGTAAAAGCAATAAGCAAAGCGAATCCTAAGATGGGGTAATCGATATTAGGCGACCCAAGCATGATCCAAGGCATTCATTCACACAAACAAGCTATCCCTAGGTTAATGATCTCTAATCTTGATTAGTCCTCTTTCAAGGCACTAATCACTATGTTAATTATCAAATTCATTAGCAAATCATCATTTGTGAATTATCAATCAACATGCATTGAGAATATAAACTAGATCAACCAAAAATATGCCTTAGACAACTATTCCCATAGGCTAAGAACATAAATCCTTTGAATAATTTGGTCAAGGCATTTCATCAAACACTTGGTGTTCATGAAATGCCTTATGATCTAGACCTACTCTTTCAAGCTAGATCTAGCATTGGGAACATTAAACAAAGAAGGATAATATATAATCTAATCCTAAACACCTTAGATCAAGCCTTGAATCCCCTAAATCTAACCCATCTCAAGATCCTAAAAGACTACTCAAGACCCATTAAGAACCCCTCAAAATCAGTTTTGATAGAGGATGATTCCATAGATAGATGTTGAATAATCAAGATGAAAAGAAGATAAGAAGAAGAGCTTTAATCAAATAAACACTTAATTGCATAAATATAGAAGATCAATCATACAAATCACTCTTAGAGAGGTTTTTGCATAGAAAAGACTTAGCCCTTAAAGATTAGGTCTTTGGGCTTAAATACTGAACAGTAACGAACCGGGTCAACCCGGAACAAACCGGGTATTGACCCGGTTAAAATGGGCAAAAAGAGGTTGGTATCGATCGATACCCTCGGTATCGATCGATACCCTTGGTGTCGGGCCAGTTCTTCAAGGGATACCGAGGACACACCTCGGTACCGTTGCTCCGTATTAGGGCCATTTTCCCCCGGATCTTCCTGTGGCTGTACCGAGCTGGAGTACCGAGCAGGAGCATCGGTACTGTCTCCTGAAGCATTTGGTATCGATCGATACCGAGGGGTATCGATCGATACTTGGTGTTTGGATACCGAGGTCACTCCTCGGTATCACTGCTCCGTGTTAAGGCTTTTTCCCCCGGGATCTTCCTGTGGCAATACCGACCCGTGACACCGAGCAAAGACGTCGGTGTTACCCCTTGGTGCTTCGGTATCGATCGATACCAAGGGGTATCGATCGATACTTGGTGTCTGGCTTTGTCTCCTTTCTTCGGGTGACGGATTCTCCTCGTTTAACACCTGAAAAGGACTCCAAAACATGCAAGACACTCTAGGACCTAGTATGAGAACCCTAAACTCTAAATGAGACTTAAATGCAAGACATGACCGTGATTATGCATGAAATCTACACAAAACTACACATGAAATGCATGATAAAACAATGCAATATATGAGTATATCAATTCCCCCAAACTTAAACCTTTGCTTGTCCTCAAGCAAACAAGATCAAGAATGAGAGATGCAATGCAATGCAAGCGGAGCTCGAACCTATAAGAAGCATAAGAAGCAATCGCACTCAACGTCCAAGTTACTAGTTCTAGGATGCACCAAAATTGTCTACTCAAAAAGAGATAGCCATTTCCTTCACAACAAGCAACAAGCCAAACTTCAACCTACACAAACCATTATATTCTCTAGCCTCTTAACATTGATTAATGGTTTTATCCGTGAATGGTGCTTATGCAAAATCAAATGAAACCGCTTGGCTAAAGGACCGGTTATGAGATGAAAATGATCTCATCAATGCGTAAGGGCAATCAAATACAAGGATCTCTCAATGAACGAGCAAACTTTGACAAAATGCTAAAGGTAAAAGGCAATCTACGCATACAAGGAAAAACTCTCGTCTACCCGAATGCCTAGAGTGTTAACCTAAAACCTCTAACCCGTTGTGCCCATAACTTAAGCTACCCTTTTATCATGAGGCATTTTGCCTTTTTGAAACCCGCACATCCTTCTTGTTTCTCCACTTCACTTTCTTCTCAATTGGGGATCACTTCTTCTTCCGTGTTCTTCATGGTTTAGTGCTTCTTTGTTAGCTAGCTCTCCTTTTCTTCTTTTTGGTTACCGCCTCTTCTCATTCTTTGATGCCTTGGCCATTTTGGCCTTCTTATTTTCCTTTGTGTCTTTTGAGGCTACCTTAATCTTAGAGCTAGACTTATGATCTTTGCACAAACCATTTGACAAATTCGATCCCCTTTTCCATACTCCTTGTCATTCTTTCCATTCCACAATCCATTCCAATCATGCCGTTTACTAAGTCTAAAACCCGTTTCCCCCAAACTTGAATCAAGAACCGCCATCCTAACTAGCCTATTCCTAGATTAGCCCCTTGATGATGGAGCTAAGTCTACACGAGAGTGCTTCCTTGTCGCCCTAAACCTAACACTTTTTGTCAAGTTCATTCCAAATAAGGCCTCACAAGACACACACGAAGGACTATGGGCTAGAAAGGAGGTAATTGTCATGGTAGGGAAACCAATCCAAAGATGGGATTTGGCTATTTGGACAAGCAAGAGTGGCAAAAGGAATAAGAATGTCCAAATATGTATATGTGATCTACGAGTTCATTTAAGTTTGCATAAGCACAATAATTACTTGTCAAATTGTGGTTATCACTTAGATGAGGCTAGGTTCAATTCAAGCTTGCTTCAATCAAAGAAGGGCAATGATGCATGTGCTCTAACAAATGGTTCATCCTTGATTTCGGATTCAACTTCAATGCATCAAACAACTAATAACTCGGGCGTTGAATCAATTGCTAATTAAGCTACTTTCAAGGTTGTCATTACTCCATGCTTATGCAAATGCAAGCTAAAATGCAAACTAGACACCACCTATAAGTGAATGTGCAATCCTAAATGTTCAATAAAATTTCAAATTCATTGAAAATGCATGATATGCATGAGACTCAAGATGCAAAAAGGCAAAATAAGAACATCAAAAACGATGTTAGATAACACACAAACCCTCCCCCAAACTTAAATTACACAGTCCCTTGTGTAATAGAAGCCTAAGAGAGAGCTAAGCAATGCATGAAAGAAAGAAAGAAGATATGATTCTAAATGCTATGTACAAAGGTTTTGGAGTTACCTTGAAAAATGATGGAGGAGACTAGAGTGCTCACCACAATCCTACACACCCTTTGTCCTTAAGCCCATGACCATTAGATCGTCAAGACCCTTGCAACCACTCAACAAAATATCAAAAAGAACAAGAAAACATAGAAAGACATGAAAATAAAGTATGTACAATGATAAGCTTGGGGTGTCTCCCAAGAGCACTTTGTTTAACGTCACTAAGTTCGACGTTTGTTACCCTTTTAGGCGGGTGAGAGAGGAGTGTGAACACTCCAAGGAGGATCCTTGAGTTCAAGCTTGAGCACATTGCTCATGACCTCCTCAAGACCGGCTTCACCCTTTTCTTTTAGCTCGGGTGTGAGGAAAGCTTTGACCGAGGCAAAGGGTTTGGAACGACCTTTGCACTTGATCTTGTACTCAATCACTCCATCTTTGTGCTTCCATGGAGTGAGAGTCATCATGGAAGGCTCGGGCCTAAACTCATCAAGCTCTCTTGATCCGTTGCCCGCCTTAGCTTTTCCCTTTGTCTTCTTCTTTGCACCTTCACTACCCTTAACGTGATTCTTCATTGTGGTGGGGTGAAGCGGTTCCAAACAAGTGACCATGTCAACCTTTGAAGCGTCCTTGTCATTACCATAACCCAAATCCTTTCTCTCAAGAGACTTCTCTTCTTCTTCATGGATCTTTGGGGGTGGAGCTTCTTCAACCAACATACAACTACCCATATACCTCACTTCTTCTTCTCGAAACTCATCATCATTCATGGTGATTGTACCACAAAGCTTGTTGGAGGAGATCTTCATTGGGTAGTAGACCTTATCATCTACATTCAAGAGAACTACCCTTTGCTCTTTGAAGTTCATGCTAGCACCGGTAGTGAGGAGGAACGGTGTTCCAAGGAGAAGAGGGAGTTTGTTGGTCTTTCTCATCTCCATGACCACAAAGTCGGTTGGGACTATGCAATTCCCTACCTTGAGTGGGTAGTTTTCAAGAAGACCCAATGGCTTTCTTGAAGAAGCATCTCCAAAGGTGATAGGTGATGGATGATAGGTGAGGGTCCTTATCCCTAGTCTTTTGAGCATCTCATTGGACATCACATTCACACTTGACCCGGAATCACACAAAGCATCCTCAATCTCCAAATCTCCAAGAGAGCAAGTTATTGAGAATTTACCGGGATTACCAAGCTTGGGGAGAGACTTAGGCTCGATCCTAGTTGAGCTTGGTGAATCAATGCAAGCAACAATACCTCTTGGTTCTTGAACCATGGTCACGTACTCATCTTTCTCAAGGGTCACTCCCCCACCTTGTTCCTCAATGTCCCCATTGAGCTTTAAGGGAGCTTGAGATCCATGGAGTAGAAACTCAATCTCATTAGTGGCGGCTTCATGATCTTCAATGGGATGAGGCTCCTTTGAGAAGATGGCATTGCAATACTCATTTGCTTTCCCATTTAAAGAGCTTTGATGTACTTTGTCTCCATTGGCTACCTTGGCCTCCATTTCTTGCATTTTGGAATTCAATGCTTCAAACTTCTTGTGGAGATCATTGTATGAGCAAGCTACCTTGGTAGTTATTTCCTCCATCTTCTTGCTTATATCCAATGCTCCACTTGCTTGGCCTTGGAGAAGTTGTTGAAGAACATTTTTGACGTCAAGGTCTTGAGCCATGGAGTTGTGACCTTGAGCTTGAGGAATGAAAGAAGCATTGTTGGGGTAGCCTCCTTGTTGTCCTTGAGTTTGATGTTGAGGGACAAAGCTTTGACCTTGGTTTTGATTGGTGGGGAAGGTCCTTTGTTGAGCAAAGTTGTTATTGTAACTTCTTTGATAACCTCCATTGTTCCCAATGTAGTGCACTTCTTCTTGGTTGCTCAAATCCACCATATGTTCTTGTGCTCGATGAGTGCCTTCCGAATCACTAACAAAGTGAACCATCTTTTGAGAAGCATTAAGGAGCTTGTCCATCTTGTCATTGAGAGCTTTCATCTCTTTGGCTCTCCTTTGCTCCTCATGATCACTTGTGGTCCTTGTAGACCGGTCATAGTCATCACCATAAGTGCCATCACTCAATGCAAGGTTCTCTACCAACTCCATCGCTTCATTCACTTCTTTGCCCAAGAAGTTTCCATTAGAGGCGGTGTCAAGCAACATGCGGATCTTGGGCAATGCTCCACGGTATAGAGTGCTTAGGAGTGAAGCATCCGAAAATCCATGATGAGGGCATTGCGATGTATAGCTCCTAAACCGCTCCCATGCTTCATTGAAGCTCTCATCCGCTCTTTGAGTGAAGCTTGATATCTCGTTCCTTAGCTTGGCCGTTCTTGAGTGGGAGAAGAACTTGGCAAGGAAAGCGGTTTTGCATTGATTCCAAGAGGTGATGGAACCTTGGGGGAGGTTCTTTTCCCATTGTCTTGCCTTGTCTCCAAGAGAAAAAGGGAACAACCTTAGCTTGAAGCTATCTTCCGACACTCCATTCATCTTTGTCAAGCTACAAATACGGTCAAAGTGATCCAAATGATCAAGAGGGTCTTCTACCGCAAGGCCATGAAATTTGTTACTTTGCACCATGTTGATGAAGCTTGCTTTGACCTCAAAGTCATTGCATTCAACCGGTGGTGCATGAATCCCTTGGCGGTTGAAATGAGCATTTGCCGCATCACCCGCTCCAACAATGTTTTGAGCTCTAGCATTATGGGCGGGCGGGTTTGGGTTGGGGTCGTGAGGTTGTGGATGGTGATTTCCATTGCCACGTTCTTGACCAAGCTCTTGAGCTTGGTGTTCTTGCACGTGCTCCATACCAAGCCTAGCAAGGTGTGCAATCCGTTCCCTCTCTCTTCTTGCTCTAATATCACGATCCAATAGGTGAATGTCGTCCCTAGGCTCAACAAGATTTGCTTCGCCTCTAGACCTTGTGTTCATGTACCTACAAGAGAGAGCTTGAGAGAGAGATTAGTATCCAAAAGAAAATAAAAATGCTTAATCTCACTAAGAACCTAAATCTTAATGTCAAAACAAATCCCAATATGGCAACGGCGCCATAGTGATACAAGGATTTTACAATCCTAGGAGGTATCAATACCCTCTAACCGATGTAATAAGAGGTTATCGAATCCAATATTGGGAAATAGTCCTAATCACCAAGAATGCAAGACACTTAAAGCAAGTTAAGCCAAACGAGTGGGCTTTGTAATTAAGTAACCAAATTAAGCAAATAAAACAAGTAATAAGAAACTAAACAAGATGTAAAAGCAATAAGCAAAGCGAATCCTAAGATGGGATAATCGATATTAGGCAATCAAAGCATGATCCAAGGCATTCATTCACACAAACAAGCTATCCCTAGGTTAATGATCTCTAATCTTGATTAGTCCTCTTTCAAGGCACTAATCACTATGTTAATTATCAAATTCATTAGCAAATCATCATTTGTGAATTATCAATCAACATGCATTGAGAATATAAACTAGATCAACCAAAAATATGCCTTAGACAACTATTCCCATAGGCTAAGAACATAAATCCTTTGAATAATTTGGTCAAGGCATTTCATCAAACACTTGGTGTTCATGAAATGCCTTATGATCTAGACCTACTCTTTCAAGCTAGATCTAGCATTGGGAACATTAAACAAAGAAGGATAATATATAATCTAATCCTAAACACCTTAGATCAAGCCTTGAATCCCCTAAATCTAACCCATCTCAAGATCCTAAAAGACTACTCAAGACCCATTAAGAACCCCTCAAAATCAGTTTTGATAGAGGATGATTCCATAGATAGATGTTGAATAATCAAGATGAAAAGAAGATAGATAGAAGAGATTCAATCAAATAAACACTTAATTGCATAAACTTAAAAGGATCAATCCTACAAATCACTCTTAGAGAGGTTTTTGCATAGAAAAGACTTAGCCCTTAAAGATTAGGTCTTTGGGCTTAAATACTGAACAGTAACGAACCGGGTCAACCCGGAACAAACCGGGTATTGACCCGGTTAAAATGGGCAAAAAGTGGTTGGTATCGACCGATACCCTCGGTATCGATCGATACCTTTGGTGTCGGGCCAGTTCTTCAAGGGATACCGAGGACACACCTCGGTACCGTTGCTCCGTATTAGGGGCCAATTTCTCCGGATCTTCCTGGACCAACATCGAGCTGTGATACCGACCTGTGACGTCGGTATTGTCTCCTGATGCTTTTGGTATCGATCGATACCGCGGGGTATCGATCGATACTTGGTGTTTGAACTTGATCTTCAGTAGATACCGAGGACACACCTCGGTACCGTTGCTCGGTGTTAAGGGCTTTTTCCCCCGGGTTCTCCCTGTGGCGATACCGAGCTGTGACACCGAGCAGTGGCATCGGTGGTGGTATCGATCGATACCTAGTGTCACACCTGGTATCGATCGATGCTCTGTATGGTCCATGTCTCCTCTCTTCGGATCTCGAACCTCCTCCAAAAGCACCTATTAATGACTCCAAAAATGCCTAAAGACCCACTAGGACCTAAAGCAACTCCTAATATCTAATTTGGAACCTAATTGCATGATAAGACCATGATTATGCATGAGAACTATACAAAACCATGCATGAAATGCATGCTAAAATATGTAATATGAGAGTATATCACTTATAAACTTTGTGCCCACGAACGATGCCATCTTATACCATGAAGTGGCACTTCTCCCAATTAAGAACCAAGTGTTTTTCCTCGCATCGCTGAAGCACCTTGCACAGGTTATCCAAACAATCCTTAAATGCTGATCCATACACTGAAAAGTCATCCATGAACACCTCCATAAACTCCTCAGTCATGTCTGTGAAAATCGACATCATGCATCTCTGAAAGGTTGCTGGATCGTTACATAATCCAAATGGCATTCTTATGTAGGCGAATGTGCCATAAGGACATGTAAAGGTCGTCTTCCCCTGATCCTCTGGATGTATAGGAATCTGGAAAAAGCCTGAGTACCCATCGAGAAAACAGTAGTATGGGTGACTCGCTAACCTCTCCAGCATCTGGTCGATGAATGGCAATGGGAAGTGATCCTTCCTTGTGGCCGCATTCAGCTTCCTGTAGACGATGCACATCCTGTGACCAGTGATCGTCCTTGTAGGGATCAACTCATCCTTCTCGTTTTTCACCACTGTTATGTCTCTTTTCTTAGGCACAACATGAACTGGACTAACCCAAGAACTATCTGAGATGGCATAGATAATCCCTGCTTCCAAAAGTTTCATCACTTCCTTCCTGACCACTTCCTTCAGGTTCGGATTCAGCCTCCTCTGGCACTCAATCGAAGACTTGGACTCATCTTCCAGGTGAATCTGATGCATGCACAAGTCTGGTTCTATACCTGAAATGTCATCAAGAGAATAGCCAAGAGCTTTGCGATACCTGCGCAGCTTGCTCAGCAGTAAGGCATTCTCTGTGTTGTTCAAAGAATGATTAACAATCATTGGGTATGTAGAATTGGGGCCAAGAAAACTATACCTCAGATTTGGTGGGAGTGGCTTTAGTTCGACCTTAGGAGCATTCTCTGCACTCCAATCCCCAAACCCAACAGCTTGCTTAGAACTCTCAGCCAACTCTCTTTCTGGCCGCATGGTATCGACCGATACCAATGGAGTATCGATCGATACTGACGATGCTGAATCGAGCATCTTCGAGTATCCAGCAGTATCATCGCACAAATGGACCTCTGAAGTGGCTGAACAGACCAATGCTCTCTCCAGTGGATCCTCAGGGTGCATCTCCAGGAAGTACTCCTCTGCTATGTCACTGAAGGTGTCCACATAAAACGTCTGCCCATCGATGGTTGATCTCTTCATCATATTTTCCATGTTAAAGGACATCACCAAATCACCGATGTTGAGAGTTATCTGTCAATTCTTGCAATCGATCAAGGCTCCAGCAGTTGCAAGGAATGGCCTGCCCAGGATAAGAGGATCCTTAGGCTCAGCATCTTACTTCAGGACAATGAAATCTGTTGGGATCAAGCAATTCTCAATCTTGATTGGGACATCTTCGAGTAGTCCCTCTGGAAGCCGTACTGAGCGATCAGCAAGTACTAGCGAAATCCTTGTACATTGGAAATATGTCATCCTCATTCGCTTAGTAACGGAGTGTGGCATGAGGTTCACACTCGACCCAATATCGCAGAGAGCACGCTCGAATCTCTCTGTGAAGATAGTGCAATCCAAAACAAAACTCCCTGGGCCAGGTAGCTTCTTGGGAATTTTGTTGAGTAGAATCGCACTGCACTCAGCTGTAATCATCATGACACCTTCTTCAAGGTTCACATTGCTAGACACCATCTTGTTCACATACCTCTTGAAAGCTGGAGAAGTCTTAATAGCATCGACAAAATGAAGCTCCACAACCAACTTATCCAACATAGCTTTGCATCTGGCATCCTCTCATTCCTTCTTTGTCATCTTAGGAGGCATAGGATAAGGCATCTTGGGTTTATACACCCTCTCCTTGACAATCTCGGGCTCCTTCTCGATCTGCGTCTCAGCATCGACCGATACTGGAGGGGTATCGATCGACACACGGGATTTTGGATCCCCTCGTGCAGATGTCTGGACTGATGTCGATCGACACTGGCTGGTATCGATCGATACATGGGGGTTTTCAGAATCCCAATCATCTTTTTCAGCAAGATCGACGAGATTCTCTGCAATTGGGCTGTTCTTCACTCCTATAATCACCTCTTTTCCACTCCTCAAGGTGATGGTATTGATGTGTGCCCTTGGATTCTCAGCTTTCCCTGGAAGAAAACCTTCCTGCCTTTTCACAACTGCTGCTGTCTGAGCGACCTGAGTTTCCAGCTTCCTCCGGGTCTGATTGATAACTTCAATTTTCCCATTCATATCAATGTACAGAGAGTCAAACTTCCCATTGAAATCCACTTGCAATTTCTGCTGTCCCTGAAGAAGTTGTTCAAGCATGGATTCCATCTTATTCTCTGTGGACTTTGGAGAGATTGGTTGGTACGAAGAGTTCCCATAATTGCGAGTGAAATCGCTGCTCTGGAGTGGTTTCTGAGTAAATTGTTTTGTTCCAAAACCAGATTGGTTACCCTCAAACTTGTACCCACCTTGTTGATTGTTGTTGTTGAAGTTTCGGTTGTTGTTGTACCCAAATCGCTGACCCTGAAAACCAGAACCACCAATGTAGTTAACATCCTCCACTTCTTCTTCTTCCACATTCACGACTTCATCAGAAAAGTGTACAGCTTTCTTCGACTTCCCAATCAGGAAATCTAGCTTGGCCTGAACCTCAGCAATCTGCGATCCATCAACTCATCCAGCCTGCTTCTTCCGCTTGAAATCAGCATTCTTGGTGCTATTACTAGACGCCAAGTTCTCAATCAACACAACCGCATCATCTGGATACCTGGTGTTGAAGTTCCCATTACTCGCAGCATCCATACCCATCTGGTACCTCCAATCAACCCATCTGTAGAAAGTGCCCGGCAGCTGAACCTGAGTGAACACATGGTGCGGACAATCTCTCTGATAAGACTTGAAAAGAATCCAAGCAGCTTTGAGTGCCTCTGTCGGACCCTGAGCAAATTGAGAGATCTTGTTCATGAGCTCCTCGGATCTCGCATCATCATAGAAATTGTTCAGGAATGCATTCCTCGTCTCATCCCATGTAGTTAGCGAATCAGGAGCCAACTGCTTCAGCCAATAAGCAGCATCCCCACCAAGAGAATATGGGAAAAGTTTGCAGAAAAGGAACTCATTGGGCACTCTATTGTACTTCGATATGATCCATGGGGTGTTCATGAGATAGGCCATGGAAAGGATTCTGACTTACAAGAGCGTAATACGCATGTTTCAGTTCAAAGTCATTCCTCTGAAAATTTGGGATGCGAATCGCAGCTCGATTGGCATAGAACTGATCAGGTCTGTTGTTCTCACCAAGTGTTCTACCTCGATCAATCCCAGCATTCCCAACGTTGGCTTGCGCAGCTGGCGCGACAATCTGACCAACAACAGCAGGAGGGACAATGACGTTTTCAGCTTCATCAAGTCGTTGCCCTCTCTCATTTCACACTTAACCCTCTTGGTCTCTCAGAATTCCAGCTTCATCAGGTCTTAATACCATTGTATTGTTCATCCCTGATGTTTACTTTGCCTTTCTGTTTGTGCGTTCTAAATGTGCTAGCTCCTCTAACGATAGATTAACTAGTGGAGTGCTCTTGTTCCCTCTAGTTTCACGATTAGGCATGCACCTGAAACACAAAAGTCAATAACGTAAGTAATCAAAAATCGTGATGAGTATCGACCGACACTGGATGGTGTCGATCGATATCAACGAAGAAAACGACGAGTATCGACTGACACTAATTAGTATCGATCGATACCGACGAACTTAGTCGAAACTCGACAGCTAAAATCAAATGGCGAAATTGAGTCCCTGGCAATGACGCCAAATTTGATATGCTCAAATTAATACCCTAAAAAGTACTAAAGCAGTTGCTGTAGTATATCAGGGGTCGAACACAGGAACTCATAGAAATCGCACAATAGATTGTATAGTATCGAATCAAGCTAAGCGAATCAGATGAAACAAAAGCAATAAACAGTAAAAGAGTTGTAAATTCGATGGAGAAAATATAAGCCTAGGGTATTTCTCAGAAAATCAATGAATGCAGATAAACTAACTAATCAGGGTTCAGATTACGCACGGTTCTTGAACTCAAATCACTAAAGTATAATTGACCAACTGTCGTTGCGAGAATTATCTAAATCTAAACTTCATAATCCCAAATCTCTTTGCAAATTCCTAAGAATAAATCAGCTTTAATTTCAGGTTTGATATGTTCACAAATCAATTAAACCAAATCTCTTTGCGAATAATCAATTTGCTCACCTTAAGTTCTATCAGATTACTCAATTGCACTGTCGTGCCTAATCGATTAACCTAAGATCTAAGTTCTAGGTGATTAATCTAGAATTAGCTTTGAGAACAACCTAAGGCGAATAACTAATTTAGATTATGAACCCTAACAATAAATCAGCCTAGCATTCAAAGAAATCCCTATGAGAAAACCCTAAACCTAAAGTGGATCTACTCAGACATGGAAATTGAAACAATAAACATGTTTGAATAAATCATCAAATAAATCAGAAAGAGTAACAATAGGGCTCGAAATCTTTTCTCGGACGAATAGAGTTTCAGACTTGTCTCCCTTCAAAAGCTCTCTCACAAATCCATAATAAAATAAAGCGTAATGAAAAAGCACACAGCCAAAGTGGCTGTAAAATCTAATTAAATAGTCTAAACACGAATTGGGGTCTTCTTGTAAATATTAAAGTATTTTGGGCAAGTTCTGCAATTCTTCAAACTTTATTAAAAGACTCGTAATCTCCTCGATGGGTGTCGATCGATACCAAGGAGGTATCGATCGATGCTTGACGCTTCGATCGGGCACTTAGTCACCAGACTTCAGTTTTGTTCTAGAACGCTCCATAAAACTCCAATATCTCCAATAATGCTCCAAATGTGCTAAAACCTGTAAAAGACTCTAAAAGGCTCTATAATAGAATAAAGACTCGGTAAAACGGACTTATATCATGGCTTGAACGGGGTAAAAACCATGATATATCACTATGTCCAACTCCATATTGTCATCGTCTATTTCCATTAAATCCTAGACATCTTTATCGATTTTAATGCTTGGTTTTTTAATTTCTTCCACTAGAACCACTCTTTTTACAAGTGCATTCGAGGTTGATGCCAGAGCTGTCAGTGCGTCTGCGATCGTGTTCTCACCTCGCGGTATTCGCGTCAGGCTGAAGACTTCGAATCGCTTAACTAGCTCGTGAACTATTGTTAAATAGGATTCCATCATGCTATCTCTGGCTTCGTATTCTCCATGAAAATGACTTGTAATGAGCTGAGAATCGTTGAACGCATTCAGGTTGCGTATTCCTATTCCAGCCGCGAGTCGGATACCTGCTATTAAAGCCTCGTACTCGGCTTCGTTATTCGATGCTGAGAATCCGATTCTGAAAGATTGTTCCACGATCTCATTAGTTGGGGATTCGAGGTGGATTCCAACACATGCCCCCTGTTTTGAGGAGGCTCCATCAACGTAGAGCTGCCAGGTTCCGGAGCTTGTTTCGGTCATCTCGCTATTAGCTGTAAGCTCGATGATGAAATCAGCTAGTACATATGCTTTGGCTCTAGTCTGAGCTCGATATTCGATATCGTATTCGTTCAGCTCGATGACCCATTTGGTTAGCCTGCCAGACTGGTTGGGACTGTGCAATACTGTGCGTAATGGCTGTGTCGTCATCACTATGATAGGATGTGACAGAAAATACGGCATGAGCTTGCGAGCTGAGATTACTACTACCAAAGCCAGCTTTTCCATTCGTGGATACCTGGTTTCAGCGTCCACTAGGGATTTTCCCACGTAGTAGATTGGTTTCTGCTTATCTCGCTCCTCTCTTATGAGGATGCCACTTACTGCGGCCTCGGAGATCGCTAGGTATAGGTAAAGAGGTTCCCCCTCGATTGGTTTTAACAGAATAGGGGGGCTCGGAGAGGTACGCCTTTAGTTGCTTAAAGGCTTCCCCGCACTTGTCATCCCAGATGAAATTTTTGTTTCCTTTTAGCAGTTGGTAAAACGGAAGACATTTATCAGTCGACCTGTAAATAAATCGATTTAGTGCAGCAATGCGGCCTGTCAGCCTTTGCACCTCCTTTACCGAGCTCGGAGATTGCATTTCCAAGAACGCACTGTTTTGTTTGGGGTTTGTTTCTGTTCCTCTTTGAGTCACTATGTAACCTAGAAATTCACCTGAAGCAACCCCGAAAGTATATTTTGAGGGATTCAGTTTCATCCCATACATGTTTAGTAAGGTGAAATATTCCTCCAGCTGACTTATGTGGTCTTCCTCTTTCAACGATTTAACCAACATGTTGTCAATGTAGACCTCCATTAACTTGTCCAGGAGGCTGGCAAACATCCTGTTCATATGTCTCTGGTAGGTTGCTCCCGCATTTTTAAGGCCAAATAGCATCACTTTATAACAGTACGTTCCTCGTTCTGTTATGAAGGATGTCTTATCTTGGTCCTTAGGGTTCATTTGTATTTGATTATACCCTGAGAACGCATCCATAAAGCTGAGGAGTTGATGCCCTGTGGTTGCTTCCACCAGCTGGTCGATGTGAGATAGTGGGAAGCTATCTTTAGGACATGCTTTGTTCAGATCTGTAAAATCCACACACACTCGCCAGGTGCCATTTTTCATTTTCACCACGACCGGATTTGCTAGCCATTCGGGATACTTCACATCTATGATGAATCTGGTGACCTCGCTGTTAACAGCCTCGGTCTTGTCATGTCCGAATTTCTGACGCTTTTGACGTACTGGTTTGTGATTTGGATCCACATTGAGCTTGTGTGAGATGATGCTTAGATCGATTCCGGGCATATCAGTTGTTTGTCCATGCGAATGAGCCGGTATTTTCTTTGAGGATTGTTATTAGTTGATCCTTTTGAGCCTTGGAGAGCTCGGATCCAATTCCTACATTCTGGTCAGGATGAGACTCGTTGACCACAACTTTCTCGATAAAGTCTTTGCGAGGTCCGATGGATCTGCGAGATCATCCTCACGCTGTAATTGCTATAACATGCTTTCCTTTGCTATTTGAAAACCTCCCATATAACACATTCTGGATTCCTTTTGACTTCCCTTCACTGTTGCGATTCCATGATGGGTAGGAAATGTTATACATTGATGGTAGGTTGAGGATACATCCCTCATTGAATGTATCCAGGTTCTTCCCAAGATGACATTGAATGGGGCTGGCCTATCTATCACAGTGAATTCACCATCCTCCTTACTCCAGCTGCTATTACAGGGAGTCTTATCGTTCCGAGGTATAACGTGGTTTCCCCCGGAAAAGCCGGTTAACACCATCTTATCCCCCTCGATTTCGTGATCTGGTATATCCATTTCCCTAAGAAAACTTAGGAGGATGAGTTCTACGAAGCTCCCTGTGTCCACGAGCATCTTAGTGAGCTTGTATTCACCCACTTCTAGCATGATTAGGAGAGCATCTCATGTGGAGAATCTAGTTCAATGGCCTCGCTTTCCCAAAATGATATTTGTGTGTCAGGTCCCTTGAGTGGGGTTTTGTCACGTATATCGGTGTTTACCCTCCGTTGATGTTTCTTAATCGAATTCACGGAGTTGCGACACAACTGGGATCCTCCGTGAATAAAGTTAATTCTTTTCTTCGTGCTGGGGGGAGGTAGGTTTGTCTCCTTATCTTTGGGGGGATCTCGCCCGTCGCATCCTCGGCTGAGCGTTCTTGCTTACGATCATCCTCAGATGGGCGATCTCGCCTTTCAACGTCTCGAGCTGGGTAATAGTTCTTCCTCAGAGGAGGTTTCTCCAGTTCGATTTTGCCCAGCTCTCATGCTGCGAATTTTGCAGCGAGCTGCTTCTTCACCTCGTTGCCCTCCTCGGTCGAATGACCCTTGATTTTATGAAAATTACACCACTTTCTGGGGTCATTAGGCTTGAATCTGTTATGAGGTGGGCTTCCAACGGAGTACGAATGTATCATTTAATTTTGTCTTTGATCTTGGGACTCTTTCTTCCCGAACTTTTTAGGTCCCTGGGAATTGGTCGTCTGAGCTTGCTTAGTCGAGGTTGCGGGTGCATGCTGTTTTGATTGAGTTGCACTCGCCTCCTCGAGAATAATCCAGCGCGAAGCACGGTGTAGTGCATCATCTAGTGATCAGGCTCCCAGATTATGATCTCCTCAAAGAATTTTGAGGTTTTTAGCAGTCCGTTTTGAAGGGCTTTCAGGGCCGTTGGGTTATGTAGATCGGCAATTTTTGCCTTAACGGCTTTAAAACTGTCAATGTACTTCCGCAACGAGTCACTTGGCTTTTGGGCAAGTACCCATAGATCGGCCTTCGAGGTCTCGATCTGGATAAATACCGAATATTGCTTCAAGAAAGCTGAGTGAAGTTGTCGATCGAATTTGGCATTAGGGAGGTGAACCGTTCCAGGGCTGAATCCGTTAGATTTTCGGCAAAGAAACGGCAGCGTGCTGACTTGAGGTTGTCCCCGAGTACTCGCACCCTTGAGAAGGCAAATTTGAAACTTCTCATAAATGCCTTGGGGTCAGTTTCTCCGTTATATCGGGGAAATCGGATATTCCCGACATCGCCGAGCTAAGGGATCGTAATCTGCGAGGTAAATGGGGGTCTGATTGACTTCATCAATCACCCTGTCTATCTCGGGTGTTGAGCTTAGAGCGGCATGGACCTGCGATCTCATCCGATGAAGTTCGGTACTAGTTTCTTCGTATTATTTCTTGATCGATTCAAATCCATGTGAGGTGCCGGGTCCCATATCGTTTTTGTTATTGCCCGGGAACCGGAGCAGGGATTCTCCAGCGGGATGGGCATGGTTGTTGATTCCATTTTCAGGTCAAGCTTCCACCTCGGGATTGTCTCGGGTCTCGACTTCGTTGGCGTTCCCATAGCGATCTTGACCGATTAATTGGTTTGAGGTCGGATCTACTCCCGGGAGGGTCGCAATTGGCGTAGTTCCTCCTTCCGCGGTCTGGATCGTGGAATGAGTGAATATGGGGTCTGATATCATCCAGCTGAACCGCGAAGTGGTGGCTGAGCCAACCATTCTGCTGGTCGAGGCATTGATATCGAAGAAGTTTAGCCTCGTTATTGTTGGAGACGAGAATACTAATCCTCTCTGCCTAGGGGCGAAAGGGGATTGTGTCCCAGGTGGGAGGGCGAACCGCCCGATGACCCGAGCCGTTCTTTCGAGATCGTCTTGGCGAGCTGCCATTAGGCGATTCTGTTCTATGAGAACCGATATCAACTTCCGGATCTCATCTATTTGATCCGGAGCCGGCTGGTTTAAGGCTGCAGGTCCCGAAGGATTAGCAGTTTCGTTAGTCCCAGTCGTGACACTCGCTCCTGAGGTGGTAGTGAGAACATTTGTTGCTCCATCGGAGCTCATCGGAGCGGTAGTATCAGGCTGGGAGAGTGGAATGGAGGTGTTTATAGCTCCGGATGAAGCGGTGATTGCTGCGCTTGTTGTGCCTGACATTATCCTTTTTTGAATGACAAACTTTGTGGGTTAGAAGAAGGAAATTGTTTTGCTTCTCCTCACAGACGGCGCCAATTTGTGAGAGCAGAATCTCACAACCTCGATTCTTAGCTTTTCAGGTCGTATCTTTTCTGAATATTTCTTAGGAGATTAGAGAGAAAGACTTGTATATATTATTTTTAGCCAAGAATCTGATCCCTTACAATGTGGCTGCTATTTCAAACTTATACTAGCTGAAAATATAACTGCCTAAGCTCAATTATTTACATTAAACTCATAATTAAATCTGTAATTTTTGTCTTTAATGCTGAGCTTGATTCTAGGATCTTGAAATAGTGTGTTTGACTTGTTAGACGCAAGCTCCTTCTCCCAGCGACCTCGTCTCTTCCTGCGTGCTCGGCTCCTTCCAGCTTGCGGGCTCGCTCCATGAGGTCTCATCGTGAACTGGGTTCTTTGTTAGGCATGTTCAATCAGGCTGGGCCTTGAGCGTGAAATTTAGGCCCAACAGGATGGTTTGGGGGTCGATCAGGGATCGAACGGATCGATGAGAGTCGACAGAAGGCTGGCCGCGGTTATTCGCAAGCTGGTCGCGGGTCAGTTGATCACGACCGCTTCCAAGAGCTAGCTTGCCGTGGGTCGGTGAGATGCACCCGCGATCGAGCTTTTTTTGCAGTCAAGTCCTTCCTTGCGGTTTGTGTTGGACCGAGCAGTTCCGAACCGTGTCTCCATCTTTGTTTCTTTTCGGTTTTTTATTTTTTTTTATTTTTTTAGAAAGCTGAAACTAAGAAAAAGAAAACGTTAGTAGAAAAAGAAAGAAAAACTAAAAAGAAAAACGTACCAAAAATGGGTTGCCTCCCATTGAGCGTTTTTGTTTAAAGTTGTTTAGCTCGACGTTGGTAGCTAGATGAGCCTAGTCGTAGAAGGACAATGTCTTACGACAATTCTTCTTTGACTTAACCTTGTAATCCTTCATATAGAACATATCACGCCATTCCCACTCATGATTTCTGTCATAAAGTCCGAGATGGTGATCTCCTCCGGGATCACAATGGAAAATCATATTTGGAGCTTCCTTGGAGTATGCGTCTTCTTCTTTGATATTCTTGGATGGTAGAGCCATGTTGCACGATGCATAGATGGTAGGCTCTAGATCAGTTTGTATCTTGGTTGGAGCTTTAGTGCTGATGGAGAAGAAGTCTTGCTCGAGGAAGTAAGATCGGGATGCAAAACGTCGAAGTTGAGATGAACAGGGGCTGGCCGCGTGTGGAGGAGGCGGAGCCGCGTAAAAAGGAGGCTTGGCCGCGGGTCGGTGATGTGCACCCGCGGTGGAAGGAGGTCTGGCCGCGGGTGGATAAGGCGCGACCGCGATGGAGGTGTCTCGGGCAGAATTGCTCAGCTCGTCGTCTCCTTCGTTTCCAATGATGTCTTTTGGTCCTAGGAGAGTATTTGGCTTCTCCTTGGCTTAATTTAAGTCTCCATAACGTCTCATATGAGCAAGGACAGAGTGTGCATCAAAAGAGATCTTTTCGCACGTCAAAATTGTCGATTTGATGTTTTTCTCTAGTGTGACGGGTGCACCTTCTTCTAGGACGTTTTCAATGTTATTTGTAGCTCCTCAAGGGTCTAAGAGTGGTTCATCTCCGCTGCATGTGTTCATAAAATGGGAATTCTTCACGGGAATCGCCGTATAGAAGGTAGTCTTGTTGATCCTCGAGAAACACATATGTTGGTTTGAACAGTCGACGAGCGCTCCAACATGTGCAAGGAATGAAGCACCAACGATAAATGGGTTTTTGTATCCTTTATCATCTCCACAACGTGAAAATTAATAGAAATTAGATGATCCCCAACTCAAAGTAGCACACCAGGTATGAAACCGAGTGAAGTTGCATAAGAATAATCTCCACTGTGAACGGATATCTTGGAGGGACGAAAATTCCAAATACATATGCTCTTTGATGTGTCATTTGGCATGAGATTCACATCAGATCCGGTATCACAAAGAGAATCACGTAATTCCATCCCCTCGATCGAGCATGAAACAACAAATTTTCGGGAATATTTCATCTTTGAAAACGTTGTCAATGGTTGCTCGGGTTTATCTGTTAGTGTCTCATCTTTCACGAGGTCTGTCTCATACTCAACGTGGTGAGGAGCAGAAGGAGGAGAAGGTTTTGGTTCGTCGAGTGGAGGCAACTTGTGGTCTTGTTTGTCGTCTTCAAAACTCTCGAACGAATGGATAGAGATAACATCGTCACTAGGAATAGAAACAAGTCCTTCTTTTCCTTGATGTTTTGTTTCGTTGAAACCATCATTTTCGTGCATAGATTCGTTGGGTTCTTGAAGAATATCCTCCATTTGTGCCTTGTAGACCATAGGCTTCTCATAATCCTCATCGGTTTATTGAGGTTGGTGGTTGAGCCAAGGGGATTTAAGATCACAATCTTTGGAAGCAAGGGATATGATCATTGCATCGAGTCGCTCCAAACGAAGGCTAACTTCCAAGATATCATCGTGCTGGTATGAGGTTTGATGGCGAAGACCGTGAGGACTTTGTTGTGAATTGACAAACGGAGCCTCAAAAGGCTCGTCTTGGTAGTAAGGAGGCTCGTAGCATCCTTGACAGTAGTTGGTCGGTGCCGGTTTTTGATCCATGTAGTACGAATCACGTTACTAGTGTGAATCGTAAGAGTAGTGAGCATAAGATGGGTCGTAGTAGCCATGCTCGTAGTAGTGATCTCGCTATAGAGGCGAGTCCATGTTTCAAAGCTGAAACGAAGAAAAAACAAACGAAAATTAAAAAGAAAAAGTTTGTCTTAGAGTCGATTTACTAACCTCTAAAGTGTGGCAGAACAAGTAGTGATTGCCTTCGCGGAAACGGCGCCAAAAACTTGATGCGGTTGGATTGTTCTCCGAGACTCTCAAGTTTTAAATTTATAAACCAAAATTTCTGTAAGAGCACAGATGTGTGTTGTGGTACTTTAGGTATCGATCCACAGGGAGTGAATGCTTTTCTGTGAGACCGTAGAAAAAGAGTTAGTAAGCAAGTATAAGACGAGAATAAGTTTTATGGTTTTTCTCGAACTCGAAATTATGAATCTAAACTAAACTAAACTAGACTAAACTAAACTAAACTAGACTAAACTAAACTAAACGAATAAATAAAACTAATCTAAGCTAGAAAGTAAAGAAGACAGTAATCTAAGCGAATGAATAAAATCGAGGTTGTAAACTATTAAACTAAGCGTTGGGCTTAAGGGTATTCGCAGGGATTCATGGCTTAAACGATGTGAAAATAAATGATAAAGGTAATCGACTACGAAAATTCTTGAACTCGAATCACGAATGTATGATTAGGTCACTCCCGTGATCCTAACCAACTGTTACTGACCAACTCGACCAATAGCTTTCGTCTTTGGCCGCGAATGAGGTAACACATTATTTCGTATAGGATTCATCATCGCTCACAATACTCTATAAGTAGCTTTCATCTCTTATAGCGAAATTGCTCGTTTCATTCTAGTTCAATCAATTAGAAAACACTCTCGCAAATATAATTCAACCTAGGATCAGACTCTAAGTGAAACAAATAATCGTGCATTAACGAATAAAAATAAACGAAGAACTTATAGAAGATTAGAAACCCTAAATCAAATAACTCATCGAATTAAACCATGAAATACCATTTGAAAAATCCCTTTAAACCCAACTTGGGAATTACTCAATCATGACCATGCAAGACAAAATCAAACTTCTGAATTGCATAATCAATAGAGAAGAAATCAAACGAAAGGGTTCAAGAGAAATCTCTATCTCCCTAAACAAAGAACAAGAGCAAAAGTTTGGTGCAAAACTAGTCTAAAAGTGTAACAAGAGAGAGGACACGAAATTATGTCTTAAACACACATATTTATAGGTCTTCCACTCTTGATTTCGTCGACCTTAGGGTTTAGTTGAAGAGAAAACGAAAGGGCTTGAAGATGGAGCTCGGGCCGGACTTGATGCCAATTCTTGAGGTTGTGGCATTTCTTGGTATGTTGGAGTTTGAAGAATACATATTTGGTCGTCCATCTCCAGCACTTCAAATGATCTTGTCTTTCCATTGCTCTTCTTTTGGACTTGATATCTTTGAAAACTCAAGAGAATCAAGGAAGACAAGTTAGAAACAATGAACAAGAGAAAATCCATCATCTCGACGAGATGCATACTCTTAGTGATATCCATTAACATAGTGTAAACAAAAGCTTAGTCTTTAGTATAATCTAAATCCTAATGGCTATCGCTAAACCTCCCATGCAACGGCGCCAAATTGATAGTGAAATTTTTCGGTCTACTTCAATTACTCAAATTCCACTCATGTCATTGTGGTATTTAAGATATCGAACCAATGAGGTATGAGGCTAACACACTAGGAATCGAAGAACTTCACGAAGCCTAAGCATATCTTGGACAGAGGAACTGCTTGATGCAAAGGTAAGTAACTTTTCCAATATTTTATCTGGTAAAGATAGAAGATGTCAAAGACTAGTATCGATCAATGATTGCCTTCCTCTATGGCTCCTTGTAGACATATCTTGGGTTTGGGTAATGAGAAGAGAAGACAGTTTTGAGAGGTTGAGGAGACAGTCCGGGGGAGAAGGAGGAGATGTATTTATAGATGGTTGAAAGAAAGATTAAGAAACAACTCATTTATCCAACACACGTCGCTTATTCTGAAATGACCCAATTTTATTCAAAACGGCAGGAAACTGAAACGATGTGTTTCTACAGGTGAACACTTCGTAAAATGTACACATAAAGTTTGTACTATAATTACAGTTTTCTTTTCGAATTTAATCATCAAAAACTGTATAACAACCATTTGAAAACATAAATTCACCAAAAACCATAACCAAACTAGTGATGGCCGATTTATCTATTTTGTTCAAACTAATGATGGCCGATTTATCTATTTTGTCTAAATTAGTGATGGTTGATTTATCTATTTTGTCCAAACTAGTGTACTCACTTCTCAAACAAAAGCTAACATGTGACGAAAGTTTTATCGTTGCACCATGGGATATGGGCCAATTCAAGTGTTTAAGTGGGTGGACGAAACTCACGATGAAGAATTAGAGATTATTTCCGACATGCATGCGTCTATGGTCCAGGAGATTAGTGAACTTAAGGAGGACGTTGCGGATCTGAAGACTGATATCAAGGAGATAGTGCAAATACTGCAATATATGAGTTTTTAATTTTAAAACATCATAAATATAAATATTAAATAATACAAAAAAATATAGATATGACATGTTTATAACTTAGTAATCTAAAGGAACGAATGATATTATGGGCTTATTTATGGAAATTCTTATAAATACATGGTAAGGATTATATTGTATATTGTATGGGGTTTAGGTTTGAGCTGAACATAATAAGGGTAAACCTACAAAATGTGTAAAGCTTACAAATATAACCCATTTTTTATGTAAGACTTAAAATTACTTAACATTGAAATAAAATTATAAATAGAACCTATCAAATTAAATAAATTTATTATATTTGGCTGATTTACATCCTATCAAATTGAACCTAATAAATAGAACCTATTTATTATATTTAAGTAATTAAAAAAGTTTATGAAATCAGCCATTAAAACACATAAATCAGGTGAAAAAAATAAGTCATCCGCTACATCATGTAAGCCAGTCGTCAATAGCATACTATTACAGTAATTAATCTTTCGCTAATTAGTCAGCCGTAATTAGGCCGATTTTTAAGTAAATCGGTCTTACTACGGCTGATTTACAATAAGTCAGCCACAATTAACCTACATAAGTATACCGTTGCAAAATAAATCGGCCACATAAGTCAGCTGGATTAACGATAAATCAGGCCAGCAACAATAAGCCGGTCATGTCATATCAATAAGTCAGCCAAAGTTTTCATAAATCGGTCGTCAGAATAAAAATCAGTCGTGTCGTGTACTCCTAAGTCAGCCGATAATTCATAAGTCGGGCGAGGTTCATATAAGTATGCCGTGACCTCTAGCTGACTTATGAATATAAATCAGCCGACCAACTAATAAGTCGGCCGTTATTTTAAATCAGTCGTTCGTCCTGTAAGTCTGCCGTCACTACAGCGAGAAATTTCTGCGACAGACTTTCATAATACACGTAGGCAGTTTTTGTGCCACGTAGGCGCCACACTTGTTATTTCGCTGATGTGGAAAAAAAGTAATGGTATTCATGTAATTATGTTTTTGTTATCAAATGCTTATAAGGGCATTCTGGGTATGGAAAACATTTCAGTAATAAAAAAACAAATTTCTACTAGTCTAGTCATTTTACCTAATTTCCGTGCTATTTAAGTAACTCTCCCTAAATTTAAACCAAAAGTGAAACGACGTCGTTTTGGGAGTTATAGACCCAGTTTACCAAAACGACGTCGTTTTAAGTTCCACGTGTCGTCCTAGTCAACAATCGTTAACGGTGCGACTAACGTCATCAGCGATTTTGGTGGAATCGACCACATTTATTTAGTTTATGTACTAAATTTAAAATTTTATATTAGTTCATGTAGTTTTTGGCATTGATTCATAGATTGTGTATGGATAATCAGCAGCGTCTTAGTTCATAGGAGAATTGGTCGTTTTTCCTAACATAAAACATTGTCAAAAACATATATGGAACAAAGGAAAACAATATAAAAACTGAATCACCACCCTTCCATAGAAGGACATGTTCTAACAGCGTATGGGATGAAAACAAAAAACAATTGCACTTCTTGTGCCAAAAAACATGAAATGAAAATGTTTGGCCCCTTTAACCATTGCTCATGCCAATAAAACAAGGGGGATACATTTTAAGTAAGGCTGAGTTGCGATGTGAGGTGTGTGTGGGCTCCATGGGCTGATCGATGATATTGGCATTACCATTGAATGGGGGAAAATTGTTGTATGTGGGTCAACAAAAACCTATAAGGTAAAAAAATTATTAAAAACTCGTGCATACTCTTTTGTTGTAAAGTCATATTTGGTGTACATGCGTGATTCGCCGTATACTGAATATTCGATGTACATTGATAAATACTTACCGAATGTGGCCTATCAATTATAGGGATTTGACAAAATTTGGTTACTAAGGGTAATTCAACATCGACATGAAGCTGTTAAAGGAAACAGTCATTTAACTCATATTGCAAAAAAATGTATCTGAGATGATGAATTGATAGTTGAATCATACTTACATTAGAGCTGCTTATATCTTTGACAACATTGCGAACACCACTGTAATCGTTCCATCCATCATCGATGCGACTATTTGTACCGCCACAATATGAATTATTAAATGCACCATCCAATGCAACATCATCGTCGCACTTTCTCTTTTTCTGTAACTCAACCTTACTGCCTCCTTCGACACTTGAAGTTGACCTCAGAGACCTCCGTAGATTTTGTTTCCCAGACTGGGAATCCTCTTCTTCCTTATATCTGGGAGGATCATTGTCTTCTTCTTTATCTCTGGGAAGGGCATTGTCTTCTTCTTTATATGTGGGAATTGTCTTCTTCTTTAGATTTCGGCAATAAGCTTCTCTGAATAAACCACCTTCTCATCTTCTACATCATCTTTCCAACTAAAATCAATATTACTCAGATCCAGAGGGTGATAAAGGATCCCTTGCACGGTTAGCTGAAATGTATTTGGACAACATTAACAGAGATAAAAAAAAAATGAAAGATAACTAATTTACTGAAATATGGTACCTCTGGGTTTGATTCAACTTCGATAATATCTTCAAGATGGAGAACTATATTTCCTAGTTTCCCACCATCATACTGGAAGAAATCTATCATATCGTCTGAAAATGGAATCTTGGACAACAACATCGGAATTGAATCAAATGCTAGATGTTGAAGGGGGAGAGGAAATCCATATGCCGAGTTCTGTTGCTTGAGTCTAAATCTGAGCTCTTCTATGGGATCTACAATTGGGTTTTCGGGAGAAGAAGTTGGAGGGCCTAATCGAGCGTATGTTTGCAGAAAATATTATCTGTCCCAAGGATAGTTTAGGAAGAAATCTATGTCAGTGAGCATTTCGACATACTCGGGGGTGACTTTAAGGTTTTTGTCCTGACATACGACAATGCCATCTACGATAACTATCAACGCAAGGGGCAGCTTATTCTACACAGGTAGGTATGGATCTTGCAACATCTTCACCACTTTAAGCACGTCAATGTCTAGATCATCCGCTCCAAATAGTCTATTCCACATAGATATAGACTCCCTTTTTCATGTATTCTTCTAAATCATCTTCCGATGGAACTTGGCAACAACTAAGACCAGTGATGATGTGAAACTCGCGAAGGGAGAAACGCATTGTCTTGCCGTCAAACACAAACCACAACTCGTGTTTCGTCTTTGTTACAAGGGCACGACAGAGAAGAGAGTGGATAAGTTTGGCGGAGTTAGCGCATATAGCCACATGTAAACTAAACAATCTGTCGAATTGAGAGGAGACGATAACATCCAGCGCATTCGTCCCTTCCAACGACGCTGCAATCACACTGAGTAAATGAATCTTGGAGAAGATGTTTAACCGCGCCCCTATATGATAACATCCGGGTGCAAACATGCGGGAGGGTAATTTCTTCACGGATCCGCCAGCGCTGGAATCACCGCTGGTTGAACTGAGCTCTGTAAAAAGATTAGGAAATTTCTTAAACCAAAGCAACCAGATTTTGAAGCAAAATAGCAAAGAAAAAAGCAACCATTCTTCGAAGCATAAAGAACAAGCAAAATCGAAACTGAGAACTGTGAAAAGGGAGTCGACATCGGAAAATCGAAAGTTGGGAACTGCTGAAATCAGAAAATCGATTACTGGGAACTATTGAAATCGGAAAATCGATTACTGGGAACTGTTGATATTTAAAAAACAAATTTCGAGAACCCCAAAAAGCAAGTCCAGAAGGTATATAATCAAATTTCAAACCTTCACATGTCGTTTGAGCCAAGTACGCATGCGATGTTGGGGTGCGAGAAGACCAGCGAACTCCAGTAACAAGCCGAACTGGTAACTTCGTTCGATTTGAAGATTGTTTTCATCGAGAACTCATTGCGTAATACGATGGGTGCGGGCCGAAATGGAGAATCGATATAATGTGAATCAATGTGGCAAGGATGAAGAAGATAGTTGCGAAGATGATGCTGATGGAATTGTCGACGATGAAGAACTGCTAAACCTTTGTCGGACCGTTTTCAATCTAGGCTTTTACAAGATCCAAATTTTGATTTATTAATCTATATATATAAAAGAGAATGATTCAAAGTTAGTAACTCGCAAGATTGCGACATGTGTTGAGTTAATCCATTAGAAAGGAGAATGATTCAAAGTTAGTAATTCGCAAGATCGCGACACGTGTCGAGTTAATCTATTAGATTTTGACACGTGCACAAAAAATTACCAATTAGATTTTGATACATAATATTAACAATAAAGGAAAAAATGTAATCTACACTTAATCATAAAAGTAAAAGTAGCAAATAAAGGAAAATAAAAGTTATTTTTAGATTAAAAAAAAATTATCTTACAGTTTTGACACATAATATTAACAATAAAGGAAAAAAATATATTTTAGACTTAATCCTAAAAATAAAGTTAGCAAAAAAGGAAAATAAAAGTTGTTTTTAGATTAATAAAATTTATCTTAAAGTTTTTTTAAAAAATTAAAAAAAAATTATGTTTATAATAAAGCAATAAAACAATAGATTGATATCATAAAAAGGAAAGTAAACAAAGAAAAATTAAACCAAAAATTATCCTAAAAGCTAAATTTAAAAAAGAATAAAAGTTAAAGTTAAAAAAGGAGATAAAATTTTTTCTATTTTGATTAAAGAAATTTAAAAAAGGAATACAATTCTATAAGGAAAATGAATTCTAATTTCTCACATCTATATAACCAATTTGATATTTGCTTTTCAATTTTACAACCAACAAAACTTTCACTCACATATTTCGTCCATAAGCTACATCCTCTTCGTTATCTAAATTAGAGGTAATCTTCCGTGTAATCGAAATTATGATGTATGTTATGAAATATCTTATTTATATACACCCGCTTCATATATCTTCGTTATATATACCCGACATTATGTTGTACGTTATCTAAACTAAAAGCTAAATTATGTTGTACGTTATCAAAATTATGTTAGAGAGACATATCAAGTGAATTGATCAGATTTTGAAACATGTTTAATAAATATTCAATTATATTTTGATAGATTTTTAATAATTTTCTAATTATATTTCACCTCTATATAAACCTCTAATTTCCATTTAGTTTTTCCATCGTTTCTAAATTTATATATTATATATTTTCATGGGTGATCTAAGTTTATTTTTTATTTTTCGTTTTTAATTTTTTCACGGGTTATAAAATATTTAATTACAAACCCGCATATATGCGGGTACTTATCTAGTTTGTTTATAAATTTGATTTATTAAACTGTATTAATGGCACATAAATGTAAATGAGATTATTTTGGGAGGGCATAGCACAACTTTCAAGTCAAAAACTACCATTAGCAAATGGGGTACAAAACACACCCATTTGGCAAATTAAAAATTTGAAACTACCCATCTACCTAGTTTTTCTCTACTATTAATTGATCGTATCCATGATATGATATCCACGCTAACATGTCCACACTACTTTGTCAACATTTGATACTTCCACAAAACCATAAATTTCAAAGATCGGACACAATTCTCATTGTTGTCTATATGGAAATATCATTTGTATACAAAAATTACATATATTAGACCACAAATCCTAAACATACGAACTTTTAATTGAATGTATCCACGATATGATATACACGCTTAATTGTCCACGTTACTTTGTCCACAATTGATACTTCCCCAACACCATAAATCTCAAAAATCAAACACAATTCATAATCTCGAACTTACCTATCCAGAACAATGCCTTAAAACTAAACTACTTTCACACTATATTTAAGATTTAATCTCAACCACATAATTTTCAATTACTCATAATCAACCAATGGCCCAGATCTATTATCAAGTAAATTTATTTCCATTTCCTTTCGTCTCTCAACTAGATCAACTACTACAGTTTAACAAAAATTGAATATTTGTTAAAGTGCATGAATAACACAAAGTGCCTCTTCTAGGGTCGACGATCTATTTCCCTACGAAAACTTTCATATAATAACAGATCTACACAGAGTTTAGCCATAGTGCTATTTCCCCATCATTTAAAAGTTTTAAATTTGTTTCCCCACAAAATTAAAGTTCGAAACCAGTTTAGCCATGAATATCGGTTTTATTTATTTGATATCGGTTTTGAGCGGTTTGTAAACTAAACCAACGACATCTTTTGATTCCAACCAAACCCAAACCCAAACCCAAAAAGCAACCGACCCAACCCGACCCGACTTGACTTCTTCTTCTTCCTCACCCGATTATATAAGAAATTGGATCGAGAAAACAAAAATCGATCCCAATTCAAAAGAAAAATAATCGATTCCAAAACATCAACACCGATTCCCGATTCAGCAAACCAAGTCCATAACCTTCAAAGCATCAATGACGAAGAACTCAGAAACTCAGAATTTGTAAAAACAATCTCTGACTCATCAAACCAGGAAATTTAAAGTTTGTGAGTTGAGGAATCTGACGAAATTGAAATTGGGTTCTGGGATTTTGGGCATAATTGCGATTTAAAACAATCGTCCTCCGTGGCTGCCACCCATTCCCTCGCCGTCGTTGCTTATCTCGTACGCCGTGAAACTCGACGGAATTAAAGCATGGGTCCAATGTAATATGGTCTTACTACTCCTGCATTTATTGAATTCTCCTTCTTCTATTTGGATTGGTGTGGACGAGCGATGAACCAGTAGATTCCGGTGATGGTTATGGAATTCTTCTTCTTTGATTTGGATCGGATTCTCCGTGGCGGAGCTCTCACCTCCTCATCCTCCTTTGGCGACTATGTTCTCCAAGAGTCAATCATAACACTATCTGAGAGAATACATCTGTACAACAAAAGAAAACTCACAGATTGACAAGACTGAAGCAATTCGTTAACTGATCTGGAATTTGCCCATGAATCTTGTTGTTGTTCAGTATTCTGTAAAAAAAAAAATTGATTTCTCTGTTTTAGATGGTAATATGAAAAGGAGATGTGATGGTTTACTTACAGAGAGTTAATGTTCTGCAAAAGGCCAAGTTCAGTTGGAATAACACCAGCGAGAGAATTGAATGATAAATCTATGAGAATGAAGGAAAAAAGTTGGTAAAGAGGATGTTTTATCATAAGGAAGAACCTTTTAAGCATAAAGAAATACTTTACATGATCTGAATGCTTCGGAGGTTCCCAAACTCTGCAAGCATAACGAAGTTTTTTGGTTTTGGGGATTATAGGTTTTAGTTTCGGGTGGGTATAATTGTGTTTCGGGTTGTAATCGGGTTTTGGGGCTTAAATCGGATTTTAATTGGGTTAATTTTGGTTTTTTTCGGTTTATTTTTAATTGGTATACAGTAAACCGAATCAAATCGTGGTCCGTGGAGAAATAGGTTTCGAACTTTGATTTCGTGGGGAAATATGTTTCAAACTTTGATTTCGTGGATAAATAAGTTTCGAACTTTTAAATGATGTGGAAATAGCATTAGGGTTAAACTTTGTGTAGATTTGTTATTATATGAAACTTAGGGGAAATAGATCGTTGACCCCCTCTTTTATAAAGAATAAACGGGAAAAGTGTTGTAGATCACTCTTTCATTTAGGTTGTTGTGATGATATTAGCCGGCCCAACATATAAGAGAATAACGGCCCAACTCTCTTTTCCGTCGCTTTGCTTTTACAAGGAGAGAGAGAGAGAGAGAGAGAGAGAGAGAGAGAGAGAGAGAGAGAGAGAGAGAGAGAGAGAGAGAGAGAGAGAGAGAGAGAGAGAG
>PKML01060615.1:0-12729 GCA_002933935.1 Eutrema yunnanense
AAAAATTTTGGATAACCAGATTTGGATCCGGTTTTACCAAATCCGAGAAACAAATTCTCGGATCCGAGTTCGTTAATATATATAAAAATATAGTAAACCATAAAATTTGTTGGATAGCTAGATTTGGATCCGGTTTTACCAAATCCGAGAAACAAATTCTCGCATCCGATTTTGTTAATATACGAATATCTAAATCCATTACAAAACCGTTAAAAAAAATATAACAAAAATCTATAAATTTTAAGAAGATTTAATATTAAAATTTTAAATTAAAATGCATATTAAAGTGTAACAAATACTCGTGTGAGCTTCCAGAAGCTCAAATGACAAATGGGTATGCGAGAATGCATATTATGCGAAGCAAATTGTGGTATCCCAAAATGTTAACATGTTTTTCCAAAATGTTAACATGTTTATCCCAAAATGTTAACATGTTTATCCCAAAATGTTAACATGTTCAAGCCAATATTCGAGGCGGAGAATGGGTTGGGTGAAGTCCTCTCGAAAATTATACCGAGTTCAAGTCAGAGAGGATATATTAAGAATGACCTGTGAAAAAAAAGAAGAGAAACATGAGGAAGATAGCGAATATTAGGTTTAAACCGGGCCAAAATGTTGTATGTGGTTCAATCTGTCGTGCTGATGTGAGAGGGAGATTCTCAGTGCATCTTAGAAAAAAGTCAGAAATCGAGATACTCTCAAAGGATGAAATGACTTACTGCATGATTCTTTATGTGGAAATGATTTGACGGTAATGCAACTATCCAGAAATAAGTATGTGATTATGGATATTCGGAGAGAGGGAGAGAGAGAGAGAGAGAGAGAGAGAGAGAGAGAGAGAGAGAGAGATAGAGAGAGAGAGAGAGAGATAGAGATTATGAGTGCATCTTGGAAACACGTGAAAGAATCGAGATTAAAGGATTAAATGACTAACTGTATGGTTCTTTACGTTAAAATGACTTGATCCTGATGCAATTATCCGGAATTGTGTATGTAATTATGGATATTGAGAAATCATAAACCTACACAAATATTATGATATTTACAAACCAAATTTGATTTTAAAGTTTGGATTAATATATTATGTATTTTTTTCTAAAAATTATATATATATAAGCAGATCAAGTATATATAAAACCATTAGAAACTATAAAATTTAAATTTTGATTTTTTATTTCATTTTTTGAAATACAAAATTTAATATTTTTTTAGTATCACCGAGTTTTCTTCTAACTATATCAGTAAACACAAAATAATATTCTGCGCGAATCGCGAATCCAGCAGAAATGAGAAAAGCTCATAAAGCCCATCAGCCCAAAGCCCAATGCTCAATTAGAGAAAATCCTAATATTTTTTTTCTATATAAGTAGAACTAGAGAAGAGAGAGACACAAACACATACACCAACACACCGTCGCAGAAAGCTTCTCTATTGAAGAACACGAATCGAGAATCCTTTGCTCCAAACCAAATAACACGAATCGAGAATCTTTTGAAGACAACAATAAGTAAAAAGGGATGAAAAAAGCTTCTCTATCGAAGAACACAAATCGAGAATCCTTTGCTCCAAACCAAAGAAAACAAGTGCACAAGTCACAAGAGCTTCGCTTCTGCCTTCAAGCATGAAAATAATGTAATGTGTCTGTCTAAGAGGCATAAAATAAGTATTTATAGAGCTAATCTCGTTTAGGGTTTGATGGGAAATGATGGTTTTGGCCTCGGTGAAGAAACGTGTCAGTTTGGTCGCACAGGGTGCTGGCTGCGGGTCCGTTCTCTCTGGGAGTGGTGAAATGCCACTTGGCCACGGGTGGAGGTTCTCCAGGAGTGGCGAAATGCCTCCTGGCCACGGGTCCAGCTCCTCCAGGCGCGGTGGCTTCGTCTTCGGGGCAGATTCATCTGCCTTCAGTGCTTCGGGTGTATTTAAGGATACAACAATTGGATTGTCTCTAATCCAATTGCATTTGAAAGCTGGTTGTCTCTACTTTGTTGTGTCCAAATTTGGGGATGTTCAAACGGTGAAAAGGTCTCCATTAGCTGCAAGACTTATTGACGGTCCAAATTTATCCAAAAATGTAGTTTTGCTCCGAAATGCACTCTTTTAATCCGAGTTACCTGAAACGTCTTTCAAATCTCTAAAATATGAAAATCACTTGAAAACCTTCGAAAACGGAGTTAAAACACCTGCAAAAATATGAAAGTGATCCATAAAAATGGTCAAAAACTGGTGTTATCAGCAATCTCCTAGTAACATGCTTTTTCGTAATTTGGTTCTAGACTAGGCGATAGCTAGAGTTTCTGTTAATGCGAAATCCCTAGAGGAATTTAGACCGTAGATATTCTTTATGATGGAATATGCTAGCTCTATTTTATTTGGACTTAATATTGACTTAATTTTCTCATCAAAGGTTTAGGGAAAGATAATGAACCATACATTCATGACGTACTTTTACCTTTTACCACTCTTTGTTGTACATGAATGGTCAGCTCTTCTTTAGTTGGTACCCCACCCAAAACTTAACCTTTGTTCAAACCTCATGCAACTCTCTTTGTGACTTATGTGCAGATATGTGCAAAAACGCCGGAGAGGGAGGAACGACACATCTTTCAGTCACTAAAGACAAAGACTATACGCGATCGGTGGTGGTGAATTCAACAAAGATGCGAGCTTGGTTATGCCTTGGAAAAACTCAAAATCATGGTAAATTTTTCGTGCCTCTATGACTCTAATTCAATAAAAGGCGTTTCCCCTTTCGAACAAAAGAAAATCGAAAATAAGTGAAAGGGAAAGGAAACGAGAGCTTTAAAATAGTCTAGGTTGGTCGAAATACTTATGAGGCATCCATGGTTCGTTTGTGAGAAGTCTGTCATTCTAAACCCACTGAAAATTCTAAGTCTAGGGGAATGACATAAAACTTCTGTTTTTAGAGAAAAGAGGAAGTGCAACATTTTTACGCAAGAAGAAGTGACTGAAAGTTGTGGTGATCAATAGGTCCTTCTTCTCTTGCTGTTTTGCATAATTGATATATCATGGTTTTTACCCCTTTTAAGCCATGATATAAGTCCATTTTATAGAGTCTTTCTACTATTTCGTAGTGTTTTAGAGTCTTTTACAGGTTTTAGCACGTTTGGAGCATAATTGGAGATATTAGAGCTTTCTGGAGCATTTTGGAGCAAAACAGAAGTTCGTGTAGCTGAGTACCCGATTTGAAGCCTCAGTATCGATCGATACTGACTAGTATCGATCGATACCCATTGAAGCAGACACGACCCGCGACTTTTCCAAGAGTTGAAGAATTGCAGAATTACCCCAGAAGACTTTATTATTTACAAAAAGCCCCAAAACGTGACTTAGGTTATTTATTAGGATTTTACAACCACTTTGATGGCTACGCTTTATTCTACTTTGGTTTTTGTGAGAGAGCTTTTTGAGGGAGACAAGTCTGAAACTCTGTTCGTCCGAGAGAAGATTTCGAACCCCTGTTTACTATTTCTTATTATTTATTCAGTGATTTATTCAAACATGTTTATTGATTCAATTTCCATGTATGGGTAGATCTCTTGTTAGGTTTAGGGTTTTCTCATAGGGATTTCTTTGAATGCTAGGTTTATTTATTGTTAGGATTCATAATCTGAATTAGTTCTTCGCCTTAGGTTGTTCTCAAAGCTAATTTTAGATTGATCACCTAGAACTTAGATCTTAGGTTAATCGATTAGACACGACAATGCAATTGAGTAATCTGATAGAACTTAAGGTGAGCAAATTGATTATTCGCAAAGAGATTTGGTTTAATTGATTTGTGAACATATCAAACTTGAACTGTAAAGCTGATTTATTCTTAAGAATTTGCAAAGAGATTTGGGATTCTGAAGTTTAGTTTTAGATAATTCTCGCAACGATAGTTGGTCCATTATACTTTAGTGATTTGAGTTCAAGAACCGTGCGTAACCTGAACCATGATTACTTAGTTTATCTGCATTCATTGATTTCCTGAGAAATACCCTAGGCCTATATTCTCTCCATCGAATTTACAACTCTTTTAATGTTTATTGCTTTTGTTTCATCTGATTTGCTTAGCTTGATTCGATACTATACAATATGTTGTGTGATTTCTCTGAGTTCTTGTGTTCGACCCCTGATATACTGCAGCTACTGCTTTAGTACTTTTAGGGTATTAATTTGAGCATATCAAATTTGGCGCCGTTGCCGGGGACTCAATTTCGCCAAGTCTGCAACGTCCACGCTCTGTATATGAGATTCGAAGCTTCCTTGGTCATGCTGGATTCTACAGGAGGTTCATCAAAGATTTTTCTAAGCTTGCACGCCCACTCACAGACCTGTTGTGCAAGGAAGTCAAATTTGACTTCACACCTGATTGCCTTGCAGCCTTCAAGGAGATTAAGAAGGCGTTGATGAGTGCTCCTATTGTCCAACCACCTGATTGGAGTTTACCTTTTGAGGTTATGTGTGTTGCAACCGAATTTGCTGTTGGAGCTGTGTTGGGTCAGAGGAAAGACAAGAAGCTTCATGCCATTTATTACGCCAACATGACGTTGGATGATGCTCAGCGAAATTACAGCACCACTGAGAATGAGTTACTTGCAGTTGTTTTCTCCTTTGAGAAATTTCGGTCCTACTTGATTGGGAGCAAGGTTGTTGTTCACACAGACCATGTTGCTCTAAAATTCTTGATGAAGAACAAGGACCTCAAGCCTCGTATATGCCGATGGGTACTCTTGCTCCAAGGATTCGATATCGAGATCAAGGACAAGAAGGGAGTTGAGAATGGAGTTACTGATCACTTATCGCGCATAAAGATCGATGAAGTCGTGCCTATTGATGATTTCTTGCCAGAGGAGGGTATTTACTTCATTGAAGCTCAGCCACATGATGATCGTTCCGAAAATCTGCAATTTTCGCGAATGCAAACTTTCAGTATCGATCGATACTCACCTAGTATCGATCGATACTCACCTAATATAGGTCGATACCCGACACGTTTCAGACCTGTTTTGCCCGGAGAGCACTTCGATTCTTATGACGCCTATCTAGTTGCTGTCTCTACTCCTGCACGCCCGTGGTACGCTAACATTGCCAACTATCTTGCTGTAGAGACTGAGCCAAAGCATCCCACGAAGTATGCGAGGAAAAAGTTTATGCGCGAGATGAGACGATTCTTCTGAGATTAGCCTTACCTATACAAGCACTGCTCATATGGTATCTACAGAAGATGTGTTGTAGAGTCTAAGGTGCCTGCGATTCTTTTTCATTTTCATGGGTCTGAGTATGCTGGACACTTTGCTACTTTCAAGACAGTGTCCAAGGTTCTTCAAGCAGGCTTCTGGTGGCCTACTATGTTCAGAGACGCGCATGCTTATATCTCACAGTGTGATGTCTGTCAGAGGAGAAGGAAGATCAGCAAGAGACATGAGACGCCACAGAATTTCATCATTGAGGTTGAAGTTTTCGATTGTTGGGGCATCGATTTTATGGGTCTATTTCCCTCGTCACACAAGAACAGATACATCATGGTTGCTGTGGACTATGTGTCCAAATGGGTGGAGACGATTGCTAGCAGAACCAATGATTCTTCGGTGGTCGTTAAGTTGTTTAAGACCATCATTTTCCCTCGATTTGAAGTACCTCGAATTGTGATAAGTGATGGTGGTTCTCGCTTTATCAACAAGATTTTCGAGAGGTTGCTGAAGAAGTATGTTGTAAATCATCGTGTGGCTACTCCATATCACCCTCAGACTAGTGGGCAAGTCGAGGTCTCCAACAGGCAAATCAAGGAGATTCTGGAGAAGACAGTGGATACTTCTAGGAAGGATTGGTCTACAAAGCTGGATGATGCACTATGGGCTTATAGGACTGCTTTCAAGACACCGCTGGGTACTACACCATTTCACTTGCTGTATGGGAAAGCATGTCACCTTCCAGTGGAGATAAAGCACAAGCCTGCATGGGCGACGAAGTTGCTGAACTTCGACATCAAGCATGTTGCTGAGAGGAGATAGCTGAACGAGTTGGATGAGATTATGCACCACGCCTACGAGAACTCGAAGTTGTACAAGGAGAGAACCAAGGCTTATCATGATAAAAAGATCATCTCCAGATACTTCGAGCCAAACGACCAGGTACTTCTGTATAACTCTCGTTTGCAATTATTTCCTGGTAAACTACGTTCTCGTTGGTCAAGTCCCTTCACGATCAAGGAGGTCAGACCACATCGTGCAGTCGTGCTGATTAGTCCTACAGGCGAGGATTTTACTGTCAATGGACACATGGTGAAATACTATTGGACGAAAGCCGAGATTCCAGCATGGCAGATAATGCCTCTGGATGATGCATCCAATGCCTAAATGGCGTTACAGTCAAGCTAATGACGTTAAACGAGCGCTTGGTGGGAGGTAACCCACTGGTGAGTTTGTACATAGGTCTTTTCTTTTTGTATTTTTCGTTTTTGTGTCTTGTGTTTACGTGTGAATCAGATGAAAAGGGTCTGTGTCGACCGATACCATCACTGGTATCGATCGACACCTGGAGAAACAGACGTTGCATCGACCAAAAAGTCCTTGTATCGATCGACACCAGCAATGGTATCGGTCGATACCCAACGCGCAGGTAACTTCTCTGATTTTTCACGTCTTCACTCAGCTGTTTTGGTTTCTTTCACCGACTCTAGATTAGATAACACTGGGGACAGTGTTGTTTAAGTCTGGGGGAGGTAGTTGCTGACAGCGTTTTTGTTTTTCTTAGAGTCATAAAAAAAAAAATTATCGTTTTATTGAGTCAAAACTTGTTGAAGATGATGATCATGTGCTTGAGCCTATTGTTTTGATTTTGTTTTTGAGTGACCACTGTTACAGGATCAGTTCTAGATCGACTAATGAAAAATCCAAAGACTGACCAGTTGACTAGAAAATATCCATGTCTCCAGCAGAGTTCTTCTAAAGCCTGAGCCAAAGTTTTGCACTTCATCAATGTGGTTAGTGTTCATAGAGCTTGATTCATCATTCATATCTGACAAAAAAAACCCATGTGTTTAAAGTAATGGTATCTCTCTCTCCCCTGTTATAAGTTGATAAATAAGAGCATAAAAGATGAAATGACTTTCTTATGAGTAGAGGGCTAGGAAAATTTCCAGCGATCCCATTATTCTACTTAAGAGGGAATGATCACACAAAGGTTGACAGCGAGGTTAGGAAAATTTCCCGTGATACCACTATTCGCCTAAGCCTTTGATAGAGAGGTAAGAGCCGGGGATTCAGTGGCAAACACCATCAGTACTCGCGTTTCGGACCTTAATGTGTATATGCAGATCCAAAAAGAAAGAAAGAACATGATAAGAAACAAGTCTAGGGGAGAGAAAACAATACCAGAAAGTGTGAAATTGGATGGTTCCTTGTCGTGATATTGTATGGAAAAGAATCTAGAAGGTTCTTGAACATTGGCGGCAGCGATGAATCTGGCGATGAGGGCTTTGTTTGAACAATGTTGCGAGATAATGTGTGGAGTCTGGAAAAGCTGCGAATGTCTACGGAGAAGTACATGGTGGTTAGATCAGGAGCCGGTTAGGTAACATTTGGGTGCTTGGGAAAAGGATCTTTGCGATGGTTCATGAACAGGTGAGTCTCCGTGTTTTCAAACCTCTTTCTCTGGTTTAGCTTTCTATTTGCTTGAGGGCAAGCAAATGCTAAGTCTGGGGGAGTTGATATATCATGGTTTTTACCCCTTTAAGCCATGATATAAGTCCGTTTTATAGAGTCTTTCTACTATTTTGTAGTGTTTTAGAGTCTTTTACAGGTTTTATCACGTTTGAAGCATAATTGGAGATATTGGAGCTTTCTGGAGCATTTTGGAGCAAGGCAGAAGTTCGTGTAGCTGAGTACCCGATTTGAAGCCTCAGTATCGATCGATAGTGACTAGTATCAGTCGATACCCATTGAAGCAGACACGACCCGCGATTTTTCCAAGAGTTGAAAAATTGCAGAATTGCCCCAGGAGACTTTATTATTTACAAGAAGCCCCAAAACGTGACTTAGGTTATTTATTAGGATTTTACAACCACTTTGATGGCTACGCTTTATTCTACTTTGGTTTTTGTGAGAGAGCTTTTTGAGGGAGACAAGTCTGAAACTCTGTTCGTCCGAGAGAAGATTTCGAACCCCTGTTTACTCTTTCTTATTATTTATTCAGTGATTTATTCAAACATGTTTATTGATTCAATTTCCATGTCTGGATAGATCTCTTGTTAGGTTTAGGGTTTTCTCATAGGGATTTCTTTGAATGCTAGGTTTATTTATTGTTAGGATTCATAATCTGAATTAGTTCTTCGCCTTAGGTTGTTCTCAAAGCTAATTTTAGATTGATCACCTAGAACTTAGATCTTAGGTTAATCGATTAGACACGACAATGCAATTGAGTAATATGATAGAACTTAAGGTGAGCAAATTGATTATTCGCAAAGAGATTTGGTTTAATTGATTTGTGAACATATCAAACCTGAACTTTAAAGCTGATTTATTCTTAGGAATTTGCAAAGAGATTTGGGATTCTGAAGTTTAGATTTAGATAATTCTCGCAACGACAGTTGGTCAATTATACTTTAGTGATTTGAGTTCAAGAACCGTGTGTAATCTGAACCCTGATTAGTTAGTTTATCTGCATTCATTGATTTTCTGAGAAATACCCTAGGCATATATTCTCTCCATCGAATTTACAACTCTTTTACTGTTTATTGCTTTTGTTTCATCTAATTTGCTTAGCTTGATTCGATACTATACAATCTATTGTGTGATTTCTCTGAGTTCTTGTGTTCGACCCCTGATATACTGCAACTACTGCTTTAGTACTTTTAGGTTATTAATTTGAGCATATCAATAATATTTCGCACCCTCCAGTAAAATTACGGTAACCTGAAACACTCTTAACCTCACATCTAAATGCCTTTAATACCTAGCATCGATTGTCTTGGTTTAATTCTTTTGATGAGAAACGCACGCCTATACTTAATGAATGTAGAGAGCTAGTTGACCTGATTTTTGGATTTTGAAAGTTTATATTTCGTATGATGGATACCGTGGACTAGTATTACGGGAACTTATATTGAGATTTTTCTATGCTAGATTGCGTTTGATTTAGTTTGATGGTTATGATTTAAATGGACGGTCTCTGATATTCTTAGTTCCCGATGATTTTTGTTTGATCTTTCTAAGCTTTGGTTTTGTTTTGTTTAAGGACAAACACAGTCTTAGGTCTGGGGGAGTTGATAACACCGGTTTTTGACCATTTTTATGGATCACTTTCATATTATTTTGCAGGTGTTTTAACTCCATTTTCAATAGTTTTCGAATGATTTCCATGTTTTAGTGTTTTGAAAGACGTTCCATGTAACTCGGAGTAAAAGAGTACATTTAAGAACAAAAGTACGTTTTTGGATAAACTCGGACCGTCATAAGTCTTACCATCATAGAAGGCTTTCTCACTGTCCGATCATCACCAAATTTGGATAGAACAAACACTACAGGAAAATGTCGTATATAGAGCACCACATAAACGCTATGACAGGATACCATAGCGTTATCGCAAACGCTCCATCTTCGCCAGTCATAATAGGTATGGCACTTTAGATAGCGTTTTTTCCTTATGCTACGCTAGTTATTTTTTCCATGACATTTACTAGTTTTGCAATTGTATATTTTATAATAGCATTTTATGTTTGTTATTATTTATTGTTCATTTCAATAATTTTTAGCTGGGCTATTTTGATCGGAATTTTTTTTTACTGGATTTATTTTTTCTGTTCTATTTTGATCATTAAAGAAATATATTGATAAAAAGCAAATCTTATTACCAAATAAAAACATTCATAGTTAGTGAAAAGGATCGACATGAACAAGAAAATAGAGACAAAAAAGAGAGGATATGTACAGAGCTACACACCACAAGGCTACCATCTTCTAAAACAGAGGTATAACGCAACAGCCAGAAATCGCGTGGTGGGGCCAACGTAGTTGGTGCATAGAGCTGCAAAAATTAAAAAAAATAATGGTCACTACTTTCAACTAATTGAAAAATAATATTCAACCTAAACACAAATTGAAACTTTTTAGCTTGTGTCTTTCAGATTACTTAGAGTTAAAGGAACCGATATGAGAAGCATAAAAAATTCTTTGTATAATGCAAGTATAAGCCGAAAAAAAGATATTAAAACGTACCTTCCTTGGTCATCTCCAAGTCTCAAGGATGAAATTACTACTTCAGCAGATTCATCGTCGAAGTAAGCATCCTGTTTTGAAGAGGGAAAATGCTTTCAGGCTTACATCTTATCATAATATTGTGAAAACAGATATGAAAAGTACTTAATTCGGTTTACAAGGAAGAGTGAAGGACTTACACTATCGTCTCTGTCAAGAGTATTACGGTCCTGAAACCAGAGAAAACAAAAGGATTAACTTAGCATCATCCTAAATAGTTTCATAAATGCAAGAAAAGTTATAAGCAACAAAAATACCTCTTCATTATCGTCGGTTCCATAGATTCTGTAGTTAAATGCTTGGCTCAAATTATTGGCCAGAGCTGCAACATCGTAATCCCTGTCTTCCTCGTCGCTATCCCTTGTTCTATCGTGTACTGTAGTTGGGCGCCTGTATGCGACATTGGTTTAAAATCATTTATCAGCAGGAAGTGAAATAAGGTCACCTAAGAACTGAGAAGCAATAAGACTGACTATGACCAAAAGATCCTCATGAGCCAGGAAAATGTTTATGTATTGCTTAGCATCATGCATAAGAAGAATTAGCATCTAAAAGTATGCAATGACAGATAATTTGATGGTTACTAAATTGAGGCCAAGGATACAGTGATAAGGGAGAAAATTTTAAATAAAAGTACCCGCATGCCCATGTGTACACATTCTCAACAGTGTTGCGCTCCTGCAGAACACTACTTTGCCACTCGTTCCATTCACTGTTTTCCTAATGATTTGAGAGAGTAAAGTCTCGTCAGCAACACGCCGAAAGTAGAAAGAAGAGCACTCTTGCGCTAAAGCCTTTATGCGTGCAATTGATGAATCTATTTTAAGAACAAATGACTCTGCAGAAGATTGTTTGGTTGTAATACCAACCTGAAGAGATGCCTTTATCAGGCCATTGCTATCACTCAGCTGGACAAGTTTATTCCATAGTCTTGTGATATGAGAAGCAGAAAAAATAATGGAACAAAAATAAGTAATATGAAATAATTGAAATATAATGGTCACTGATTCACAGCTTGTGTCTTTAGCTGGGAGTGAAGGCTGGAACAAAAAGATAAACAGAATCAATAACCATTCCATTAAAATGAACCTCTTTTCTTTTTCGGAAAACATTTTAGAAATCTTTATGATCGGATTCTCACATTGTGAGTATGTTGACGGAAGTAGCTGTTTTCATGAACCAGCTGTGACACTTGCTTCTGCAACCTATCATTCTCCTCCATCAAGAGCTTGTTCATTGCCGTCCATTTCCAATTCACAGCTTGAAGCCGTGAAGCCTCTTTCCTTTGTTTCTCTCTGCACCTGAAGTTTATAACAGAATGAAAATGAAGATTGGATCGACTAGATAGAAAGAAGATCGAAGAAACTTCCATTTACTACAATTCCGAAGAAACTTCCAGTTAGCTTAGTTAATCCTTCGATTCCATTTAACCTCTGCAATTTATTTTCCACAACCGATAGCCACTTCAAATTCACACAAGACTTCAGTCCCTAGAACCAATCAAATGTGAACATAAGCCTCTAATCTTCAAATTTCGAATACTATTATCTTGTCACTTGAAATTATAAATCAATTTGGTTGAGAAAAGGCACATAAGAGTGTAATACCTGAAGATCAGTGAGATTGTATCGAGCTTCTCCAAGTTTCTAAACTTGCTCAAATACATTCATGACCGATAATTGTTGGTAAAGAGGTACATAAGGAGATGAACAGTTCTTAAGCTGAAGAACTAAATATACAAGAGATAGCTCCCTGAAGCTCCTTATCGTCGATGAAGCCGCTACCGTCCCGATCCGCGGCCTGGAAGCAACCCACGATGTTCGGATCCGTTGAAACCTCCGAACTCGCCATACTTGAAGCTCTGTTCATTTTCATCAGGTACCAAAGAAGCCTCTAAGCAGACGATATCAACAAGAAAATCAGAAGGTACCCGGGAAAGCAGATTTAATCGATTCCCGTCGATTAGTCGAGGAAAATGGAGAGAATAGAGGTGAAGGTAGAGATAAGAATAGATGTGAAGATGGAGAGAGGAGACGACGAAGGCCGTCACAGGAGAGGAGAAGACTCTGATACCGATAAACCACCGCCACCTTCGTGAAGCACCACAAAAGCTTTAGTGGCGAAGTAGCCGAGATACGTCTGGACAGAGACTGGAGAGGAGAGAGGCGAAGGAGAGCTGCCAAGATCTGTAGTTGGAGTCCGTCCACCGGAGCCCAGAGCCATACACCGCGGTGGCTAGGGTTTTCTAGAGAGAATCCATGAACGAAATAGGGAAGAGATTTTTGTTAATGAAAAATGAGAGGGAGTTAAAAATAATTTAGGAGAGAATGAAATTTTCACCAAAGTGTTTTAGCCGGGAAATGAATTAATTTTTTCGCCTAAACTAAACACAGCGTTTCAAAGATATAAGTGATATCTAAAAGGGAAAAAAACTAGAATAACACTTATAAATTGGCTAAGGACTAGAATAACA
>PKML01060625.1:1233-59024 GCA_002933935.1 Eutrema yunnanense
TTTTTTTTGATTCTTTCGTTTGAAGTTAGGCTGTATTTATAGAATTTTTTTCAGAATTACCAACGATTTTCCAACGGATTTACAACGAATTTTACGATGTAAATTCGATGTAAATTTAGTAGGTGGACCTATTAAAAAACGTGGTCTACCTAACTGGGAACATGCGACGTCTAGTCGTCGTAATATCAACGTAATATGCATAAGACATATTCGTCGTAATATCGATGTAACTTTACGACGACATTACGACGACAACATCAATCGTCGTAATGTCGACGTAAACTAGTCGTAATTTTACATCGATATTACGACGACACATATTCACGACAATTTTACATCGAACACATATTTCGTCGTAAAGTCGTCGTAATTTTGTAGTAAAGTTACATCGATTTAAAACGGTCGTAAATTTTCGTTGGAAATAGACAATTTTCTTGTAGTGGATTCAACTGCAGTAGTATCGATCGATACCCTACCTGGTGTTGATCGATACCCCTCACAGATCGGGCCAGAAATTGTGAAAACACCTGAGTTGATCGAAGAAAGAGTTCGCAAGCCCAAGAAGCAGAATCCTATTCCTCAACACCTTAGAGATCCCATTTCTCCAAAGTAGCTGCGTGGCTTTGAGAAGATGGTACGAAGAACCTCCAATGAATTGTCCTTTGAAGAAGCTCTAGAGTCCCGTCCTCTGCTAAGTCACTTCAAAGATTGCAGAGAAACTCTGAAAGAGATCGAAGTGCTCTTTATCGAGGCAAGACGCAAGTCACTACCGCTGAAGCAGTTGACACAAAGGGAAGACCCAGGAAGATTCGCAGTTCCATGCTCCATCTCTGGAGTTGAATTCAAAGAGTCTCTCGTTGACTCAGGAGCTAGTGTCAATGTCATCTCAAGGGCAATTGCAGAACGGTTGGGCGCTGATATTCGATCTTCAAAGACATCTATCACATTCGCAAACGATTCTACCTCGCTTCCATATGGTACTGTCCATGGTTTGCTTGTCAAAGTAGGAGATTGTCTGGTGCCTACTGATTTTCAGGTTGTGGAGATGAGTGCAATATCTCGTATGCATTTACTCCTGGGACGACCGTTTATGGCTACTGCTGGCGCAATCATAGACACGCCTAATAAGAGAATCTCTTTCTCTTACATTGACGGAGGGGTTTATTATGATGTCATTCCCCCTAGAGGTGCTCCCACACGTGTCTCTTGCATTGAGGTTGTCACAGGGGTGACATTAGCAGTTGATCTTTTGGAAGAGCCTCTTGACAAGCCAACTGTCACAGACGTTTCAGTTGAACCGCCCAGCATCCCCAAGAAAGTTGTCAAGAAGGCTAAGGCAACAAAGAAGAAGGCCAAGAGCAAAAGAGTCGAGGATCCCCATGTCACATTGATTCCTCAGAAGTGTGATGGAGATTCGATCGAGTACAAGGTGAAGTGCAAAGGAGCTTCGAAGCCATTCTCTAAGGCTAGAGTTCTTCTTACTTCAGAGCTGAAAGAGAAAGGAAAAGAGTTTGTGGAGAGTATGTTGCGCAAAACTCTAAAGATAGCAATGTCAAGTTGTTGAGCCTGTTTCGGTGCAAGCTTCCATTCTTATCCTGTCTTAGGGCATTACAGTCAAGCTAATGACGTTAAACGAGCACTTGGTGGGAGGCAACCCACTCTTGAGTCTGCTTTTGAGTCATTTTTCTGTTTATTTTTCGTTCAGTGTTTGTGTCAGGATAAACAAGGAGCAAAACTCGAAATCGCCTCAGTGTCGATTGATACCCTGTTGGTATCGGTAGATACCCTACGCGAATGGAAAAGTTCATCAAGTCGATTTAAGCCTGGTATCGATCGATACCAGGCTGTGTGTCGATCGATACCAGGCTGTGTGTCGATCGATACTCGATGTTCCAGCAAGGTAACTTCTTGTTTTTCCCAATTTTATTGTGTTCTTTTGTTTTCTTTCACTGACTCTAGGCTAGATAACACTGGGGACAGTGTTGTTCAAGTCTGGGGGAGGTGTCTTCTGACATTGTTTTTGATTTTCTTAGAGTCAGTTGTTTTATCAAATCAAAATCGATTTATTGAGTCAAAACTTGTTGGAGATGATGATCCTGTGCTTGAACCTATTGATGTGATTTTGTTTTTGAGTGCACAATGTTACAGGATCAGCTCTAGATCGACTAATGAAAAATCCAAGGACTGACCAGTTGACTAGAAAACATCCATGTCTCTGGCAGAGTTCTTCTGAAACCTGAGCCAAATTTTTGCACTTCATCAATATGGTTAGTGTTTTTAGAGCTTGATTCATCATTCATATCTGGTAAAGGAACCCATGTGTTTAGAGTAATAGTATCTCTCTCCCCTGTTATAAGTTGATAAATAAGAGCATAAAAGATTGAAATGTTTTTCTTCTGAGTAGAGGGTTAGGAAAATTTCCAGCGATCCCATTATTCTACTTAAGAGGGAATGATCACACAAAGGTTGAAAGCGAGGTCAGGAAAATTTTCCGTGATACCACTATTCGCCTAAACCTTTGATACATAGAGAGAGAAGAACCGGGGATTCGGTGGCAAACACCATCAATAATCGCGTTTCGGACCTTGATGTGTATATGCAGATCTAAAAAAAAAAAGAGAACATAATAAGAAATAAGTCTGGGGGAGAGAAATTGATACAAAAAGTGTGAAAATGGGTGGTACCTTGTCATGATATTGTATGGTAAAGAATCTAGAAGGTTCTTGAACATTAGCTGCAGCGATGAAACTGGCGATGAAGGCTTTATTTGAATAATGCTGCGAGATAATGTGTGGAGTCTGGAAAAGATGCGAATGTCTACAGAGAAGTACATGGTGGTTAGATCAAAAGTTGATTAGGTGACATTTGGGTGCTTGGGAAAATGATCTTTGCGATGGTTCCTGAACAGGTGAGTCTCCGCGTTTTAAAACCTTTTTCTCTGGTTTAGTTTTCTGTTTTGCTTGAGGGCAAGCAAAGGCTAAGTCAGGGGGAGTTGATATATCATGGTTTTTACACCTTTTAGGCCATGATATAAGTCCGTTTTATCGAGTCTTTATTCTATTATAGAGTCTTTTACAGGTCTTAGCACGTTTGGAGCATAATTGGAGATATTGGAGCTTTCTGGAGCATTTTGGAGCAAAGCTGAAGTTCGTGTTGCTGAGTACCCGATTTCACGTCAAGCATCGATCGACACTCATCGCAGCAAGACAAGACCCGCGACTTTAATGAAGAGTTGAAGAATTGCAACTTGGTCCAGAAGACTTTGATATTTACAAGAAGACCCCAATTCGTGTTTAGGTTATTTATAGGGATTTTACAGCCACTTTGTTGGCTATGCTTTATTTTACTTTGGTTTGAGAGAGAGCTTTGTGAGGAAGACAAGTCTGAAACTCCCTTCGTCCGAGAGAAGATTTGGAACCCTCTTGTTACTCTTTCTGTTTTATTTGATGATTTATTCAAACATGTTGATTGTTTCATTCTCCATGTCTGAGTAGATCCACTTTAGGTTCAGGGTTCTCATAAGGGTTTTCTTTGAATGCTAGGTTGATTAGTTTATATGATTCACCATCTGAATTAGTTCTTCGATTAGGTTGTGTTCAAAGCTAATTCTAGGTTGACGAATCTGGAACTTAGATCTTAGGATAATTGATTAGGCACGACAGTGTGATTAATTGCCTGATAGAACCTTAGGTGAGCAAATTGATTATTCGCAAAGAGATTTGGTTTAATTGATTTGTGAACATATCAAACTCGGTATTAAAGCTGATTTAGACTTTAGGATTCGCAAAGAGATTTGGAATTCATAGGATTTAGATTTAGATAATTTTCGCAACGACAATTGATTAATTATACCTTAGTGATTTGAGTTCAAGAACTGCGCTAAATCTGAATCCTGCTAGTTAGTTTATCTGCATTCATTGATTTCCTGAGAAATACCTTGAGCCTATCTTTCTCCCAATTGAATTACAACACTTTTAATTTACGCATTGCTTTCAATTACATCTTTTGGCTTAGCTTAATTCTCACCTATATAATCTATTGTGTGTTTTTGTGAGTCCTTGTGTTCGACCCCTAGCTATACTACGACAACTGCTTTAGTATCTGAATAGGGTATTAATTTGAGCATATCACTAGGTCCGCAATTTGAGCTGCTTGATGATGATTGGGTGTTTCCTTGTGTTCCACTTAATCCCGCATCTGCTACTGTTCCGAATGAACATCTATCATCCCCTCCGAAGACTGCAACTGTTTCATATTTGACTTTGGATTCGTATATCCCTCCTTTGCCTCCAATTTTACCTGATTTATCTAGTACGGAGATTTTTTTGATCGAGGAAAACAACTCGACCGACATTTCCTCTTCGGGTTTACTAGAAATTCTTGGCAGAGGACAACCATAGAAAAAGACATCTGTTTTACTCAAGGGTTTTGTTACTGGTCACACTCAAGCTACACCCCCCCCCCCCTTTACGCTCTCTTCTGGTATCTCCAATTCAAGTTCTTCTACTACGGTTTCTAGTAAGACACGATATCCCATCATTAATTATATGTATGATGATAACTGCATCGTGTCTTTATGGCGGTCATTATTGACGGCAAAGAGCCTCGCAATTATCAAGAAGCTGCGTTAATAAAATAATGGTGTGACACCATGGGGTTTGAAATCAAAGCTCTCGAGGACAATCAGACTTGGGAAATTACAACTTTACCTCCGCGAAAGAAGGCGATCGGTAGTAAATGGGTTTTCAAACTCAAATACAACTCCGGTGGTACCCTCGAGCGCCACAAAGCTCGTCTCATTTCTCTAGGAAATCGTCAAATCAAAGGCACTGATTTCACCGAAACTTTCGCTCCAGTCGCTAAGATGATGACGGTCCGATTTTTGCTTGATGTTGCATCAACTAAAAACTGGGAAATACATCAGATGGATGTACACAATGCATTTTTCATGGGGATTTTGAAGAGGAAGTATACATGAAGCTTCCACCAGGGTTTCACGCATCTGATTCGACTAGAGTATGTCGTCTGCGCAAGTCCTTGTATGGACTTCGTCAAGCACCATGTTGTTGGTTCACTAAACTTGCCACAGCTCTCAAACAATTTGGGTTTAAGCAAGGTTTTCCGGACTACTCTTTATTCTCATTCGTCAAAAATGGTATCATTTTTCATGTGCTAGTCTATGTCGACGACTTTATCATTGTTGGTAATGATCTCTCTGAAATTCAACGGTTCAAGACATACATGAATGAGTGCTTTCACATGAAGGATTTGGGCAAGCTAAAGTATTTTTTGGGGATCGAAGTATCTCGTGGACCATATGGTATTTGTCTCTCTCAGTGAAAATACGCTATGGATATTATCACTGAAGCAGGGTTACTTGGAGCTAAACCAGTCGGTGTTCCCGTGGAGCTCAATCATAAGCTCGATTCAGCTACTGGATCAGAATTGAAGAATCCACAGCAATATTGACGACTCGTTGGTCGTCTCATCTACCTCACTATTACTCGGCCAGACCTAAGCTACATTGTGCATATTTTATCTCAGTTTATGCAAATGCCGCTTGTTCCTCATTGGGAGGCTGCTCTTCGTGTAGTTCACTACTTAAAAGGATGTCATGCTCAAGGTATTCTACTACGTTCTGACAGTAATATCAATTTGACGGCATATTGTGACTCGGATTGGGCTTCATGCCCACTCACTCGTCGATCCCTCAGTGCATACGTTGTTTTCTTGGACAATTCTCCGATTTCTTGGAAGATAAAGAAGCATAATACGGTCTCTAACTCATCCGCTGAAGCTGAATATCGAAGTATGGCATTCACACTTCGTGAGCTTAAATGGCTCAAGGAGCTTCTTCGCACCTTCGGGTATGATCACTCCGATTCTATGAAGCTTTATTGTGACAGTCAAGCTGTGATTCATATTGATGCAAATCCGGTGTTTCACGAACGAACGAAGCATATCGAATCTTATTGTCATCAAGTCCGCGAAGCAGTACAAGATCGACTGATTACTATCGAACATATTTCTTCCAAAGAACAAATCGATGACATTCTTACTAAGGCATTGCCGAAACCTGCATTTGATAAACTTTTGTCCAAGTTCGGTGTTCGAAATTTTGGACCACCAACTTGAGGGGGTATTAGAAAAGATATATTCATATCTTAGATTTGCTATTATCACGAATAGGAAATAGTGTAGAGAATATGAAATACTCAGCTTGTATAAATACTTTGCCATTGTGAATAAAACAAACAACACATACATTACGAACGATTTCAAAAAGTCTTTGGAAAGCCTCAAAATCAATCCATCTCAAATGAACTTTGATTTGTAAGTTATTACATGAAATGCCATTACAAATAATTAAGAATAATTGAAATAGGAAATGATATAATAGTCTTTTAAAATAATTGATTATAATATGAAAAGTATATATTTTGTATTAAAGAGATTATTTATTATTTAATTTTTTGATACTCTATATTTTAAAACAATAATCAATTCATATATATTCAAAGAAACAAAAACCTATTCAAAATCTTGCTATATTTTTTACTATAATTTATTGTATTTTATTTGAATATATATCAAAACAAAAGTTAAGGTTGAAAAATATTTTACAAATTTTATAAAAAGTTAGACACAATAAAACTATTTTGTTAAAGAGTTCACACTAACCACAAAAACTAGAGTCATTTAACGGTGCATATTAGAGTTATGTTTTTAAGATTATAAGTTTTTATGGGTTAACCCGAATAATATTTTAGTTCACTGCAAAACAGGTTAAATAGACAAATTATTACAAATTGACAGCTTTATCTATAATTATTAGTTAACTATATTGTAAAATTCAGATAAAAACAATTTTCTTAAATTTTAAAATAATTTCTTTTTAAAAAATTACCCCGCGCTATAATTAGCGCGGATTAAATCCTAGTTTTATATAAAAGAGATTTGTTTTTACTGTTTGTCGTGGCTTTCTACAAAACCCATAAATAATCGATTTAATTGTGAAAAAAATAAATGTTAAATATTCATGTATCCATATGGGACCATATGTGTTAGCAGTTGTGTGAGAAGTGAGAAGTCAGTATGAGAGAACTGAGAAGTCTGGAATAAAGAAACACATAGTAGAGTATCTATTCTTCTCGATCATATTCCATTAAATCTGCTGACGTGTAAGGTTTAGATTACCTTTATTCTCTTTTCCAACGAGAGATGAAAAAAATACGATATTTCCCCGCTCAAATATTGTTTCCTGGGAAAAATTACGATTTATGAGAGAAAATCGACAAAACCCCTCAACCAAACACACCTTCACACCTGGTTTCTAATGGCGGAAGCTATTCCTACATCGTTTTTATTAAATCGAGCAATCAAAGTCAAACTCATTTTTCAAAACTTACTTTAATGTAAATATTTTTATCTTAGATGGGTTGGTATTTGATAGAACAAGAATATTCTCGTTTACTTTTAGATTATTATTAGATACATTACAGACTTCGTCAAACTTATTATAATTCTAATAGTTTCTAAATCGTGTTGTGTATTGTATTCTTATATCAATACAATTGGCACAGTAATTTTTTTAAAAAAAAAATTGTTTTGAAATTTAAGAAAAATTATTTTTAACTTAATTTTATAATATGTTTAACTAATTATTATAGATCGAGATGTCAAACCGGACTAACTTGTTTATTTAACCCATTTTGCAGTGAACTAAAATATTATTCTGGTTAATACGCAAAAACCTATAATTTTGAAAATATAACTTTCATATGTAATGTTTAATGATTCTGATTTTTGTGGTCAGTCCACGAATTGTTAGAAAAAATAATTTGTCTAACTTTTTATTAAATTAGTAAAATATTTTTCAACTTTTGTTTTGATATATATTCAAATAAAATATAATAAATTATAGTAAAAAATATTGCAAGATCTCGAATAAGGTTTTCTTTGAATATATATGGATTGCTATTATTTTAAAATATATCTATTTTTTTAATATAGTAATAATTAAGAAACTAAATAATAAATAACATTTTTAATGAAAAACAAATACTTTCAAATTCTCTTCTATTATTTTAAAAGATAATTATATATTTTCTTATTTCAATTATCTTTTGTTATTTGTAATGGCCTAATATGTTATAACTTACAAAATAAAATTTATTTTCCTAAATGATTCATTAAATAATAATATAGAGATGACGAAGTTAATAAAAAGGTAAATGAGATTTAACCGAACAAACATTGTATTATTGTTTTCTTCTGTACATAGTTTCTAAAGAACAAATATAGAAATAACAACAGAGTCCATAGTTTCTGCAGTTTTTGACAACTGACATTATTTTAAAATCTTTTTTTTTTGGGAAGCACCATAAACTTATATAAATTCACTCCCAAGTATGTAATGTACTTTTTGCAACAACTTCGTATATCAAATCAACCTATTTGATCGCATATAACCAAATCTTGTCCACTCTTTGAACACCCAGAAGCCACAGTCCCTTGTCACCTGTTTGAAAACCTCATGCCAAAACGGGGTACGATGAACATGTTGCGACACCTGCCAAAATCAAAGAAAAGATCAATGGGAGAGAAACAAAGCTATAATCCTAATTTGAGAGAAATAAACCGAACCGAACCGAACCAAAATTATGTTTCCGATTTCATTTCTTCTTTGCTAAACTGAAAATCGAAGAACTTACCACACATGTTCTTCCCCATTTCCATCTTGAAGTAGCCATTGTCTCCCCAATCACCTCCCCATGAGTTCTTTATAAGCCAGTACGGGACACCGTCTTCAACTCCATAACCAACTGCTAACACAGCATGGTTTACATCCTGTTCTCACCAAAACACCCGGTTTAATTACCAAATCTAAAACGAATCTCTGTTGGTAATTGTAACATTTATAGAAGAAAAAACTCACCATTGGAGTGTTTCCACAAGTATTGCTAGTAAAAACACCCTTCTTGTAAAACCGAAATTCATGTACAACCTCAAAGGCAACACTCACTGGCCTTACTAACCCGACCGCGTGCTTCAGTTCATCTTCTGCACCCTATTGGTTTGTTTTGTTATTAGAGAACGGATCGATTTGTGCAGGTAAGAGTGAATTCAATCTCAAAATGAGGCTGTACCTGGGTGATGTTGACAGAGTCGAGGACTTGTACACCGATGTTTTCAGCTGAAAATTTGCAGCCACTGTCTTTTCCAGTGTAAGGATAAGCGTCCTCAGTGTCGATCCCACCGTTGTATTTGATGTATTCAAAGGCTTGGGAAGGAAGTCCACCATGACAACCAAAGTTACTGAAAGTTCCAGCACAATCCACAAGCTGCTGCTCAGAGAGAGATATTCCTTTTCCAAACGCCTGATGGTAAGCTGCCTCAAGAGCTCCGGTCGTACTGAAGTGAAACTTGGATCATATATCTCAGAGATTCGGATCAGATGATGGTTCAATATGTTTTACCTGAATGTCCAGCAAGATCCACAATGTCCTTGCTCTTTGACAGGGCTAACAATACCATCTTCCCTCCAGTCTTTCTGCAGTTACACAATCTCTGAATTATAAAACTGACCAAGCAGCAAATTTTCTAATCTCCAGAAGAGCTAAAGCAGCAAGACTTACTGTTTCTGGAAGTGCAGCTTCAGTGAGCTTGTGGCTGCCTTTCGAAGAAGTCGCAGAGCAGTTTTGAGCAGCCCCAAGACTGTGTCTTTGAAACTCTTGCCATGTCAGATCAGCAAATCCTGTAGAGACAACATTCAGGTGGCTCAACCATCACTACCACAAAGGAAACCGAACAATCTTGAAGTGAGCCAACTTAAAGCCTTAAAGAAACAGAACAGTCTTGGGGCTTACGATTAAGAGAGAGTCTGTAAGGTAAGCCTTTCTTGTTGGTGGATCTGATTAAACCGAGATTCTCCTTGAAAACCGAGAACCGGAGCTTCATCTCCTCCGGGCTCTGATACCTCTTCCCATACCTTCAAGAAACCCAAAACTTCTCATCTTCACCGAATTGTGAATTCGATTTCAAAATAAGTCAACGGCGAGTAGAGATGAGAATCATTACCGGTGAGCGAAGCGAGAAAAGGAGTGAACGTGGCGGGACTGGCCTAGTATCTGGACGACGGTCTCCTCAACTTCCCGGAGACTATCGGAGACCATCCTGATTGGATTGGATTCATCGAATCCGATCTCTTCCGCTGTCGCCGCCGCAACGAGAATCAACAGGATCGCCGAAGATAGGATTACTCTTACAGACATGGCTTCTTGCTGATTCTCACAATGCTTCTGCACTGTGAGTCTGCGACGAAGAAGATGAAGAAAATGGAGGGAGATGTATCTCTCTCTATCGCTCTCTTCGAGATTTGATTTCTATCGTTTGCCATATTACGTCTACGCGGGACCCAGTTTCCAGAGATGTAGTACACGTGTTGAATTTTTATTCGTTGCTTTTTGGCGTCAATAATTGGAGTCATGACGTGTATGGTGACGTGACACACAATATGGTTTATTGTGAATGGTAATTTTTTTTATTATTTTTTGTGGATTTCGAGCTACAACTCTTGAATTTCAGTTGAATGTATTATGGTGGCATTCGGGTTATTCAGTTCGGTTCAAATTATTCGGTTTTTGGTTTTTTTTTAGGGTTTTAGAAAACAGGTTCCATAAAATGTTATATCGGTTTCATTCTGTTCGGTTTGGTTTCAGACAAAACTACTATAACAAAAATATAAATAACTAATTAATTTTAAATAATATTTTAGATTTTAGTATATTTAAATATATATTTAATTAAAATTATTAATTGTTTTTTGAATTACGATTAGTTTGGTTAATTTGGTTAATTCAGTTAATTCCATTTGGTTTAATATAGTTTTTGTTGGTTTGGAATCGGGTAATTCGGTATAGACACTTTTATTTCATTCGGATTGTTTTATAGTTCGCTTAAGGTTTGGAAATTTTGGTTCGGTTCGGCAATTTTGCCATGTACACAAGATGTTTGACAAAATGGTTCGATGAGAACAATAGTCACTACATAAATAGACTGTTTCAAATACACGAATCCACTCACAAAAACCATGTATAGACAAAAGATACATAGAATTTTTCCACATCTGACTGTTACAGAAATATATGCAACTGAAATAAAGACTTGTCTACAACAGAAGTGAAAAAAGTGTAAACATTAGGGACAAAGAGACAGGTGATCCAGTTCGGTAATGAGATCTATATGCTGTACGTGGACCAAAGAAAGTGAACAAAGTTGTTAGATTTCATCTTCCATCACCATACATGATTGTGTGAGAAATGAACATTGAGTTGTTGGCAGAGGAAGAAGATGCTGATGAGGCCATTGAAGTTGAAGTGATTGCCAAGGAAGGTATTCCCATTAACACTGGTGTAGAAACTCCGATTCCGGGAGTATCTGGAGAGAAATCAGGCAATATTTGGTGTCTGTTGATGTATTGCACCACTTGCTCCATTGTTGGTCTTGAATCTGGTACAATGCTTGTACAGAGCAACCCGAGTTTCAGAACTATTTCGACTTCCCTGAGGATGAATTTACTTCTCAATCTTCTATCTACAGCTTCAACTAGAGAGCCCTTTCTCCAGCATTCAAAAACCCATTTGACCAAATGTCGTTTCTCAACCGGCATCTCGGGATCAAATGGTCTCCTCCCACATGTTACTTCAAGCATGAATGCACCAAATGCATACACATCGGTCCTAGTGGAAGTTCCTGTTGATGTTAGCTCCAGCGCCATGTAACCTATGGTTCCTACAGCTGCTGTTGCTGAGAAATTAGCTCCATGATCATCAAACCTAGCCATCCCAAAATCTCCTAAGAACCCTTGTAAATTTCCATTTAACATGACATTAGAAGCTTTGATATCTCTGTGTAAAACAACTTGACTGGCTCCTGTATGCAAGTAACAGAGCGCAGATGCGATATCTCTCAAAATCGCAAGTCTTTGAGACCACGAAAGAGGCGGTTTATCACCGTGAAACAAGTACTGATCAACGCTGCCTCCTTCCATGTACTTAGAGACCAGCAATAACTCGCCTTTTCGCCTGCAATACCCGAGAAGAGGAACCAAATTCTTGTGCTGTAAACTTCCCATTGTCACAACTTCAGCAACAAACTGTTTCATCCCTTGCTCTGCATCGTGGGATAGTCTCTTCACCGCTATATCTCCTACAAGAGGCATAGTTCCTTTATAGACTTCTCCAAAACCGCCTTTTCCAAGACGATCATCTTTGTTAAACCCTCTTGTTGCTTTATATAAAGATTTGTAGGAATAACGAAGTGGACCATATTCTTTTTCCCATGGCTCTTTAACTTCTGCATATTTCTTTCTCCTGTACAGATATAATCCTCCTAGAACCGCCATTACTATAACTGCGAGTATAACCAGTAGAACAATAAGCAGAGGAGATGTTTTCTTGTGTATCTTGGGACGAGGGACCGTGGGAAGTTTTGACAAGTCAATGCTCTGTAGTGAAACTCTGCTACTGCTGAAACTCCACCCCAGGATGTATTGGTAACTGATCAATGATCCAGTTGCTGCTGAAAACCCGACAAACGCTTTTCGATCCGGGAAGATTGCTGTGAGATTTATGGTACTTGACAAAAGAGGCTTACTTGGCTTCTGATTTCTTAGAGGAGCTAGTGTAACATTGAGTAGAGTATCTTCATAATCAATCCATACTTGTATAGGATCTCCACTCAAGAGTCTCAAGCTTTTGTTCGTCTCTTCTCTGTCGGAATAATAAGTAGCTGGAGCAGACACAACAGATTTGAGGCTGTTTTCGTCTATACCGACATGGTTCTTGTCGATGTCGTCAAACTCTGCGCTCTGGACGGTATCAAGCTCGATAGCTAAAATCTGAGAAGAAGGAGATCCATTAGTTGAGATGTTAAAGAGTCCTAAGTATTGAGTTGGATCTGCTTGTGTGAAATCCATTGAAGATGATAGAACAAAGGCAATCCCATGACCACCATCAGTTCCTGGTTTAGGAACCAGCGCGCAAACGAAGTGAGTCGAGAAAGAAAGAGATTGAGATGAAACTGAACCGAAATCGAATCGGCGGTTGTAGAAAGCGTGACCCATTTTCTGAGCCGTGGCATCGGTTAGCTGCAACAATCCATCTGAGTTTTGGAATCTTGCAACGCCGTCGAGGTGAAGATTGGATTGACCTTGTTTAAAGCCATTGTAGACGAAACTCAAGTCTTGTTGAAATGAAAAGCAAATCAGATTAGCAAAGAAGATTATAGAGAAAAGAAGATGCGATCTTTGAGCCATTGGTAATGAAACACAATAGATAAGTCTCAGTATGGTTTTCTGGGTTTCAATAATCACAAGTTCAAGTTATAAGGGAACAATTTCAAACCCAATTTTCGATGTTCCAAGTCCAGGAAAAATATTCCCTCAAGGCATTAGTTGACTTTAGACTTTATATATATATATATATATAAGCGTGATAGTTACTCTAAAAATAATAGTTTTCTTCGTTCAAAAATTCTCCTTTGAAAAAGTATATGGTCAACAGTCTACTCTCGTTTTAACAATGTCAAGTCGAATTAAATTAAGGCGAAATACCCTCAATACAAACAATTATTGGTTTTAAGACATCCATGAAACGTCTTGAAAAGACTAAGATTCTGCTGCTATAAGTCTTTTGGAGACGAAGGTGTGTGTTGAGTACTTGAGTTCCGAGACCATGGCAAGAGGAGATGGGGTAACGTGCTAAATAAGCATCCGGTAAAAGTCCTACTCTCTTTGTCAGACTTTTTTTTTCCGTCTAAATTTCCAGAAAAATATGAGGTAGAATACATGGTGAGATACGAGGTAGAATACTAAGTCGATAGGTCCCGAACCTCCAGAGTCAAAACCCCAACACCGGAGAAACTTTAAGTACTTACAAAAACAAACAAACCCGATATACTTTTAGTCGGAAAGACAAACAACGATTTCCAAACAATCAAAACTAAACCGATAACACTGAGACTAGAGATTTAGCCTACGAAGAAAAAAAATCCTCGCCCAATCTAATGACGATAGGAGAACGAAATTGACTCTAATTATATTGCTACAACCAAATACATGGAGAGCCACAAGAAATCAAATCCGATCCAACCAACAAAGGGATTATACACGAAAAGATTCAATGTCTATAGTCTATACATTTCGGGTCGGGTCACCCAACTCTATCCGTACCCAAATTATCCGATACTTTAGGCAAAGTAAATTGAACTTATCATTCTTTTTTTTTTTTTTTTTTTTTAACTCTTACGAACAAATTATGAGAACAACTATAAGAAAATTCTCTCCGCTCCATAAAGATCCACGACCACGATAAACGATTCTGCTTGCACCACGTTGGAGACTTCCATTAATCTGTTGAAATCGCATTCTTTGAGAAACGAAACCCATACCTCGTAATGTAGAAACATTAATAAACCATTTGGCCAAAACCACTGGACTAAGAGAACTTCAACATTATTTATCCTTGTCTTATTTTATCAGCCTACCCTCTACCCGCATTATCTGGCTCGTTTTGTACGGTATACTCCATATAATACTTTTTGATATTTAAAATAGTTTTACTCGATTCGCTGTTATCAAAAATGAACATGTCCACTTGAAAGATCGAAATGATTTCTACACTTCCAAAATAAATGGATGATACACTCAGGTTTTAACCTTATTCAAACTACTGCAAATGCACGGTAAAATTTGTAATAATCTAATGATCGAATTCATGAAGACCAAGCGTCACACAACGATATTACGAGAGTAAAAAAAAGCTAAGACAAATGAGATTTTTATTTGTTGGTTGTTGCAAAGAAGTAACAAAAATACAACAACGAATAAAATTTATGAATTAGAGATGTCAAGCCTTAGGAAATTTCGCAGTAAACATGAGTTATAGGTATATGATAATTAAACAGGAAAGCATTAAATAATGTTCTCGAACTCAAACCAATGAAATGTATTAACCTTTTTCCAAAGCATTAATCCATATGCTTAGATCTATAAAAACTAACTTTCATTGAATTCAAAAGTTCTAAACATGCATTCTAATCCAGTTTTATAAGTTCACAAAACACCTTAACATCAATTCCTGTTGGCTAATGATGTTTTGTCCATTTAGGTTCTTTCAGGTATTTAATCTAACACTTTCAATGTGTTAAACATCCTAAAATCATGAACTAAATGATCAATTCAGTTCAAGCATTAAGATCAACCTAGATGAAGAAGCCAATAGATAATTCCCTATCTAACAAAACCTAACTAGGAGACTACTCGCTCATAGCCACAGAGAAACACACAGAGAGATGAAGGCAATTTCATAATCAGATTAAAAATATAAAATTGGGGTTCAAAAATCTTCTCAAAATGTGTAGAGTCCGAGATTCGTCGTCCCAAAGCCTTACTAATAAAAGCTGCTCAAGTCTCAATAAAAATAGAAGATCGTCTAAAAATAGGTTTAAATAGGTATAGGTTCGATCATGGTCGGAATTGGTTGATTTCCACTTGAAACAGGAAAACCATGAATTGGTCGGAGAAGGGATCGATCGATCGGCTCCGTCTCGTCTCGCGTGGATTGACCGGTCGAGTAATGGGATCGATTGGTACTTTTGCTCGGATACGTGGATCGACCGATCGGTGGAGAGGATCAGTCGATTGCCTGATGGATCGATCGGTCCCTCCCTGGACCGATCGGTCAATTTGGCCGCATGAAAAATAACACTTTTTGGATTGGTTGATCGCTAGAGAGGATCGATTGGTGATGGCCCCTTTTCAGCTACTTCTCACTGTTTTAAACTCCAAACATCTTTTGACTTGATATGACTCTTTGTGAAAACATGAGTTAGAATGCATTAAAAAACGCAATCTATCAATAAATGATAGAAACAATTATAATAAAGATGAAGATGAAGATGCACATGAGGCACTGTCAATTAATGCATATGATGCAAAGGAATATGTGATGCATTTATTCCTCTTGAGGTTTATGACGAAGCTTATGAGCTAGATGCAACGCGTACAATGTGAAGTGACGAGATTGATATGAAAGAGTTCCATAACCCAATACCTTCTTTTGTGAATGCAACATGTGGTTTCCCATGAGATGCATGAAGGAGACGGTTTGGAATACTTTCATCAAATGAAGCTGATGAAATGGTGATATCGAGTACTGTTCATATTGAAGAAGAGGTTGTGAGTGACAGAATGAATCGGAAGAGAAAATCATATGATCGTTTGTGTGGAAATGGTCGCAACAAAGTTTTAATCAGAGAGGTTAGTGGAGAAGTACAGATCCGAGATGGTCACCATAATGAAAGAAATGGTATGGTTGATCTCTGCTCCAACTATGTTTCTGTTGATGAGGCTAAGAAGAGAGCTAATCATAAGATCCACGACCACGTAGTTTTAAAATAATGCGAATTCTAGGATCAGGTTAAAATGATATATCTTATGACTTGGTTTTTTCATGCAAACCAGAGATCTTATGCATCAATAATGCGAATTCTAGCTGAATATGAGGAAGTGTGTGGTCAAGCGGTCAACTTAAACAAATATGCTATCACTTTTGGATCAAAAATCTAGGATCAGGTTAAAACGAGACTTCAGAACATTTTAAACATACATAATGATGGTGGATGTGGAAAATATTTGTAACTGCATGAGCAAATAGGAAGAAAGAAGAAGGAAATATTCAACTTTATTGTGGAGAAAGTAAAGCAGAGAACACATGGATGGCATCAAAAGTTTCTATCGGATGTTGGGAAAGAAATTTTAGTGGAGAATGTTGCTCTAGATCTTCCAGGATAGACACAATGAATTGTTTCAAGCTTCCAAAATGAATATGTGAGGATATTAGTAGCCTTCTCTCGAATTACTAATGGAGTAAAGATTTTGATAAAAGATCAATGCATTGGGTGGCTTGGAAGAGAATGGGGCTACCAAAAACAGAAGGTGGATTAGGTTTTGGTGATATTGAAAGTTTTAATCTTGCATTACTGGGAAAGCAAGTGTGGCGAATCCTCTAAAATCCACGCAGCTTAGTGTCTCGCTTGTTGAAAGGAAGATATTTCGAATCTGGAAACATCTTAACTGTTGGAGTTGGAGCTAAACCGTCATTCATCTGGAGATCTTTATTGGAAGGTAGGGATCTTCGTAAAAAAGGAATGCGTTTTCTTGTAGGTGATGGGGAAGACATCATGTCTGGACATATGCTTGGCTACCATTAAATCCTCTGAGACCGCCGAGATATATTGCAGGGATATAGAATATTGTTTGATGTGTTGAGGATTTTATGGTTCAAGGACGTAAAACATGGAATAGAGAAGCTATCCAAACAATCGTTGTAGAAGAGGATGTAGATCACATCACAAATATCAAGTTAAGCAATGTATCGTCCCCTGATCTATTTGGATGGCATTATACATATTCATGTATTTATACTGTGAAATCCAGTTATTGGCTTGCAACGCACTTACAAAATAAGGAAGAGATTGTACTCCCACCACCAAGATCAATCGAGTTTAAGCAAGCAATTTGGAAGATAAAAACGGCTCCAAAACTACAAAAATTTGTATGGAGATTTTTATCAAATGCTCTGGCTATTGGCTCGATTTTGAGAAGAAGAGGTATAACCACCGAATCTCAGTGTTGCCGTTGTTGTGTTGCTGAGGAAACACCATAACATTTGTTCTTCATGTGCTCAAAGGCCCAAGCAATATGGAGGGGAACCCAAGTACCGTATATAGATCTCATTGATCATCAAAAACCTTTTGAAGATAGGATCATAGCTGTTATTTAGAGTTACAACAACACCAATTTATCCTTACTACATAGACATGTTCTGATCTGGGCCCTTTGGCGAATATGGAAGAGTCACAATCTGTTAGTTTATTAACATAGAACAAGCAGTTGGATCAATGATGTTCAAAAAGCGGTTCAAGATGCAGATGAGTGGGTTGCAATCTGTCACAATACAAATATAACACATCACAATACTGTTAGAGCATCTCCATCCATGAGAACCCCAAAAGAGTTTCTCAAACAAAAAAATATTAGTATTTTAATGTAATTAAAATTTATAATTACATTTTAATTTAAAAGAAAACATGAACCAATCTTTGAAAGACAAGTGTCTTATGGGATTCTCAAGAGTTTCTCAAAAGTTCTCATTTGAGAAGACTCTTCTCACACTCTCTCTTCTTTTTTCATTATTTTTCTTTTTTTAATAATGAGATATCCTCATGAGAACCCCATTGGAGATGCTTTTATACGAAGTTTCAAACCATTAAGATCTAATGGATCATGGAAGCGTCCGCCGGCAGGCTTTGTTAAATGCAATAATGATTGCAGATTTATTCAGGGAGAAGAAATTACTAAAGCTACTTGGGTAATCAAAGATTCTGAAGATTTCTATAAAGAAGCAGGACAGAGTAGAAGTCAAGGATGTTCTTCTGCTTTAGAAGGTGAAATACAAGCCTTATTAATGGCTATGCAACAACTATAGAGTCATGGATACCGTTCTGTGATTTTTGAAGGAGACAACAAAACTATTAATGCACTTGTTAATGGAGAAACTCTGAATTTCTCGAAGCACAATTGGATCAGGGAGATTAAGTGGTGGAAATCAAAGTTTGATAAAGCATAATTTCATTGGGTTTCAAGAGATAAAAACCGTGCAACAGATCGATTGGTCAAGGAAACATTTCAAAATCAACAATTTATGGGGTTGCTTGGTATAGGCTGTTACTATAGACTTTTACTTTAAAATCATACTTTAAAAATTGTTGCTGTTAAAATAAAAAATGTGGCTTTAAAAAAAAATTAAAAGTCTCACAAACGCGACTTTAGAAAAAAAGACAATTGTTAAAATAGTACATTTTGGGACATTAATTTGAAATGGGGTACATCCATAGGGAAAATTGTAAAAATAGTACACATCTTTAGGTCTGACAATGTACCACTCTCCTTTGAAAATAATAACAAGAATGCCATTACTTCTTATTTTTAAAATAATAAAATAATAACTAATCCTAATATATATATATAGTACACATCTTTATGTTTTGTTTTCCCTCAACCTCTCGTAGATACAAAACCTTATTATTTTCAGTTTGCTTTTGCCAATTATTGGATTTCACTCTCAAACCTCAGAAAGATCAAAGCGATATTCATTAGACATTTCTTACAGCTTTCGATTTTGATCTGAAAATACGTACATTCTTCGGGAGGACGATCTTCGTTTGGAACGTCAAATATATGTGGGGTCGAAGACAATCTTAGGGTGTGAAATCCAGTATATTTCGGGAAGAACAAAAGCATGTAATTTTATTACGCTAGCTTGCATTCCAGAACGTCTGCTAAATGCGTTATAGATCTGTAGTACATCATTGTCTAGCTAGTTCTAAAATCTCTGCTAAACTTTGGTGCTCTGCCTAAGATATAGTTAAAACTCCTACCAAAATTCTGTTAAAATGTAGCTCTGCTAAAGATCATTGACATAGCTCTGCATGAGTCTCTGCTAAAGTGTAGCAGATCTTTCAGTTGCTAGCAGAGTTAATATACTAATGAACATTCTCTGGTTTTGTAGATAATGTTGCAAATTGTGTACTACTTTTGGAAAATGGAAGTTAAATTCGGGTTGAAATTTCCATGTCGATTCAAGTAAAGGAGGCAATGGTGTAGTGGTTCAAGATCAAATCAAGTAGAGCTAACTGCACCAAATTAACGTCAATCCATTTCCTTTATATTTAATTACATGCAAACAATTCATGGAGGGAACATACATAACATATAAATAGCTCTTCTTAATACTTCCAAACCATCATAATGATTACTAATGGGTAGATTCAAGCACATTTATGCAAAGTAGAGGCATAAACAGATAACACACTTCTCTACATCTGCTCTTTTCTGCCTCTAATCTGTCAAAGAAAGCAGAGTGTTCCTTCAAACAGCTATTCTCGTGGAAGGCCTGCATTTGGCATTTGCATTATGTGAAATTGAACTTCGAAATGCATTAATTGAACACTTGTGGTCCGAATATACTAATTCTGTAAATTAGTACGATGTAATTTATTTTTCACTATTTTAAATTTATTCATTGTATTCGTATATTAATCAGTTATAAGAATAATTAGTATTTATCAAAACTATTAACAAATGAAACATGTAGAGTGCACTCTGCGAGAGTATAATAAACTAAATGAAACGGAGCGTTTTTGACGTGTCTAGTATAGCTCTCCGGACATTTAAGATTCTGCCAACGATAAATAAGTCTATCTTCCTCTTAGAGGATAAAAGCTGCTTTTGCTGTCTTAACGCTGCTTTGGAAACAGAGAACAAGAATACCATTACTTCTTTCTTTTGAAAATAATAACAAGAATGCCATTAGTTCTTATTTTGAAAACAATAAAATAATAACTAATCCAAGTATATATTATGTTTTGTTTTCCCTCAACCTCTTGTAGGCACAAAACCTTATTATTTTTAGTTTGCCTTTGCCAATTATTCGATTTCACTCTCAAACCTCACAAAGATCAAAGCGATATCCGTTAGACATTTCTTACAACTTTCGATTTTGATATGAAAATACGTACATTTTTCGGGACGACGATCTTCGTTTCGAACGTCAAATATATGCGGGGTCGAAGAAAATCTTAGGGTGTGAAATCCATCATATTTCGGGAAGAACAAAAGCATGTAATTTCATTACGGTAGCTTGCATTCCACAACGTCTGCTAAACGACTTATAGATCTGAAGTACATCATTGTCTAGCTAGTTCTAAAATATCTGCTAAACTTTGGTGCTCTGCCTAAGATATAGTTAAAACTTTGCCAAAACTCTGTTAAAATGTAACTCTACTAAAGATCTTTGACAGAGCTCTGCCTGCGTCTCTGTTAAAGTGTAGGAGATCTTTCAGTTGCTAGCAGAGTTAATGTACTAATGAACATTCCCTGGTTTTTTAGATAATGTTGCAATTGTTTACTACTTTTGGAAGATGGAAGGTAAATTCGGATTGAGATTTCCATGTCGATTCAAGTAAAGGAGGCAAGTTGGTAGTGGTTGAAGATCAAATCAAGTACAAGAAATTTTTCCGCATTGTTTGCGAAGATTACAACTTGGATACAAAGATGAATGCAGTCGACATTGCTTATATTTTGCCAAAACATATGTTGGACAAACTGTCTACCTACACACCTCCTATCTTCTTGAATAACGATTTAAAGCGAATAAAAAACTTTATTAAATTACATGTTATAAAATAATTAAAGATGTCAGATAACCTTTAAAATAGTTTAGCTAACATTATTAGAGAGGTTTAATGTGGTTATGTATTTTAGAAATAGACATAAGATGATTAGTTTCATTAGTTACTGCATTTACCGAAAAAATGAATTTTCGGCGCCCACAAATTATGAAATAATTTTGAAAATTTTAAGTAGCTTATTTTAATACATAGTCATATCATACATGAATATTGAAAATATATCATATATGTTTGGTTCACTAATTGTCCCCGAATCTCCAAAAAATCGAGATCTCATAGTGTAGTCAACCGATTTAAAACGAATAAAAAACTTTATTAAATTACTTGTCATAAAATAATTAAAGATGCCAAATAACCTTTCAACTAGATTAGTTAACATTAATAGAGAGGTTTATTGTGGTAAGGTATTTTAGTAATAGACATAGGATGATTAGTTTCATTAGTTACTGCATTACCAAAAAAATGAATTCTCGTCAACCACAAATTATGAAATAATTTCGAAAATTTTAGTTATCTTGTTTTAATACATGGTTGCATCCTACATGAATATTGAAACTAGATCATAGATGTTTGGGACCCTAATTGTCCCCGAATCTCCAAAAAAAATCCAGATCTCATAGTGTAGTCAACCGATTTATAGCGAATCAAAAACTTTATGAAATTACATGTTATAAAATAATTAAAGATTTTAAATAACCTTTAAACTATTTTAGTTAACATTAATAGAGAGGTTTAATGTGGTTAGGTATTTTAGAAATAGACATAGGATGATGATTAGTTTCATTAGTTACTGCATTTACAAAAAAATGAATTCTCGTAGGGGGTTAAACCCACAAATTATAAAATAATTTTGAAAATTTTAATTATCTTGTTTTAAAATATAGTCGCATCCTACATGAATATTGGAACTAGATAATAGATGTTTGGGTCTCTAATTGTCTCCGAATCTCCAAAAAAATCGAGATCTCATAGTGTAATCATCCGATTTAAAGGAATAAAAAACTTTGTTAAATTACTTGTTATAAAATAATTAAAGATGCCAAATAACCTTTCAAATAGATTAGTTCACATTAATAGAGAGGTTTATTATGGTTAGGTATTTTGGAAATAGACATAGGATGAATAGTTTCATTAGTCACTGCATTTATCGAAAAAATGAATTCTCGTAGGAGCCCACAAATTATGAAATAATTTTGAAAATTTTTGTTATCTTATTTTAATACATAGTCGAATCCTACATGAATATTGGAAGTAGATCATAGATGTTTGGGTCCCTAATTGTCCCCGAATCTCCAAAAAATCGAGATCTTATAGTGTTCAACCGATTTAAGGCGAATAAAAAACTTTATTCAATTTCATGTTATAAAATAATTAAAGATGTCAAATAACCTTTAAAATAGTTTAGCTAACATTATTAGAGAGGTTTAATGTGGTTATGTATTTTAGAAATATAAATAAGATGATTAGTTTCATTAGTTACTGCATTTACCGAAAAAATGAATTTTCTGCGCCCACAAATTATGAAATAATTTTGAAAATTTTAATTAGCTTATTTTAATACATAGTCGTATCATACATGAATATTTGAACTAGATCATAGATGTTTGGTTCACTAATTGTCCCCGATTCTCCAAAAATTCAAGATCTCATAGTGTAGTCAATCGATTTAAAGAGAATAAAAAACTTTATTAAAGTATTTATTAAAGAATTCTCGTTGAAAAATTTAGTTATCTTGTTTTAATACATAGTCGCATCCTACATGAACATTGGAACTATATCATAGATGTTTGGGTCTCTAATTGTCCCCGAATCTCCAAAAAATCAAGATCTCATAGTGTAGTCAATCGATTTAAAGAGAATAAAAAACTTTATTAAAGTATTTGTTATAAAATAATTAAAGATGCCAAATAACCTTTAAACTAGTTTAGTTAACATTAATACAGAGGTTTAATGTGGTTATGTATTTTAGAAATAGACATAGGATGATTAGTTTAATTAGTTATTGCATTTACCAAAAAATGAATTCTCGTTGAAAATTTTAGTTATCTTGTTTTAATACATAGTCGCATCCTACATGAATATTGGAACTAGCTCATAGATGTTTGGGTCCCTAATTGTCCCCGAATCTCCAAAAAAATCGAGATCTCATAATGTAATCAACCGATTTAAAACGACTAAAAAACTTTATTAAATTACATGTTATAAAATAATTAAACATGACAAATAACCTTTAAACTAGTTTATTTAACATTATTAGAGAGGTTTAATGTCGTTATGTATTTTAGAAATAGACATAGGATGATTAGTTTCAGTAGTTACTACATTTACCGAAAAAATAAATTTTCGTAGGGGTTGCCCACAAATTATGAAATAATTTTGAAAATTTTAGTTAACTTGTTTTAATACATAGTCGCATCCTACATGAATATTGGAAGTAGATCATAGATGTTTGGGTCCATAATTGTCCCCGAATCTCCAAAAAAATAAGATCTCATATTGTAGTCAATCGATTTAAAGCGAATAAAAAACTTTATTAAAGTACTTGTTATAAAATAATTAAGGATGCCAAATAACCTTTAAAATAATTTACTTAACATTATTAAAGAGATTTAATATGGTTATATATTTTAGAAATAGACATAGGATGATTAGTTTCATTAGTTACTGCATTTACCGGAAAATGAATTTTTGTAGGGATTAGCCCACAAATTATAAAATATTTTTTAAAATTTTATTTATCTTGTTTTAATATATGGTCGCATCCTATATAAAGTTCCAACAAATGGGTACTGAGTTCAATGATTCCTGGCTCTCTTTTTTTTTGAGAATAATTTCAGGGAAGAGTCCAGACATAGCTATTGATGCAGCAAACCATGACAGTGAGTATATCAAATATGCATATGTAAAAAAAAGTTCCAATACGTTTGCCATGTTTGGACCATTCTCTTACTGACTTGAGGGACAATATTCACAGGAAATGATAACGGAGAACTTGGTTCTGCTGGAGAAAGAACTCATCCATCAGTCAATGCAAATCAGAAATCAAAGCGAGAACACCGACGGCGGCAGCGGTGTTATCGTCGAAACTGCGTTAGCGGCTACCGGAGTGAAGGCAAGTGGTGGAAGCGAGAACAATTTACAGTGGGCATTGGGAGAAATCATGAGAGAACATAGTGCAATTAGCGGTTTAAGAGAAGCAAGGATGGCTTCTCGATGGGATCTACGACGTTTACAATGGACCCGACGCTCCAAAATTTTTGATGGCTAATCTTTACCGTGATGTTCATAGTGAGTTAAAAAAAAACATGCGCGTAGCACGGGTGCTCTCCTAGTATATATAAACACAAAAAATAAATGTTTTGTCACTTATTAAAAAAATTATATTTATAAAAGCCACAAATTATATTACAAAATTAAAAAAATTTGGTTAGAATCTAGTTTATATTAAAAAAGTTAGGGTATCAAAAATTAGGTTTTTGCAAAATGTTGCGTCGAATTGCAGCAGATTTTCTATGGAAGAGAGAAATGAAGATCGCTAAGAGACAGAGGGAGAAGAACGATAAGCCTCGGTCTCTTACCGAATGTGTAGAAGCTGCTGAAGACTACTTGGAGAAAGTAGACCGAGACTTGGATACCATGGACCCTCGTGCCAAGAATCTGCCTGCTTCCGCGAAGCTCGCGCGTTGGATCAAGGTTAGCAGCAAAAGTTCGATGGTAAGGCCACTTGTTTTTATCTATTGCAATGGCATTCTAGAGGAATATTTATAAGCTTGGTGGGTCTAGTAGAATAACTAGTGTTTTTTTGTGGATTAATTTTTATTGTTTCTCAGGGTGCAAATCAAGCCTCCTCTCCATTCGCCTCCACCACAACTTTTGGAGCTTCCTCATCACCAGCATCCTTAGGAGCATCTTCACTTTTTGGTAAAACTACCTTAAATATATGTATTTCATTGCGTGGTTTGTCAATTACCCTATTGATATGTTGTTTTTCCTGGATATGAATATATCTTCTGTCTTTAACATCATGGATATATGGATGCCTGCTCTTTTACATTCTGTATTGGTAGGACTGGGGAACCAGCCTTGGTTTTGATCTTCTTGAGCTTTTAGTTGTAAACTCTTGTCTTTCTGCTGGTTTGTCTAGATATTGGCTCCTGATTTCTTTGTTGTTTTCCTTACTTTAGTTCAGTTCAGGTTCTCTTTAGTCATTGGGTTTTTCAGTTTTTAGTTTTACATTTACTTTTAGGGACTAGGCTGATTTATTCCTTCCTCTTTCAGGCTCGTCTGGTTTTGGGCATAAAACTTTGGGATTTTCCACGCATCGGTCGAATCCTTTTGAAAGCACATGGCAGCAATCGCAACATGCCTTTGGAAACAGCAGTATTGGCTCATCTACACTTTTTGGTCCCACCAGCACACCCTTGTTTGGTGCATCGACAACGCATACCTCTGGTGCCACAAGAACGTCTGTCGTTGACGTTCAAACCAAACTTTGGTGTCCCTGTTAAGTCGCCGGAACTCGCGTATAACGTTCGACAAGGCGATCCCATTTGTGCAATAGGTTATTCTGCTGATTTTCAAAACAGCCTCACCGTTGGTGTTGTGAGGTAAATGTCTCAGCATATTGTTTTTGGTTAGCAATTTGGTAGATTATGAAATAATGTTATTTTTTAGCCATGTTAATTGCAGGGACCACGAGGTGGCTCCTTGTCCCAACCGAGGAAGACGTTTCTTTCAAATAGATTGTCCTATTAATTATGGCAATTCTGGAGGCCCAATATTCAACATGAAGGCTGAATTGATCGGATTGCTTACTTCTTCTTACAGTGGAACTTATTGGGAGGGTATAGCGATAGAAGGTGTTTCCTATGTCATTCCCATTATGAGGGTTTGGACAGTGATAGGTGAACAATTGGAGAGTGAGCTTTGAAAGTAATTACAAAATTTTCATAAATTCAGGATATTCAGACCTACTTATTATTTGTTGATTATTTATACTGATAATTAGCCACTTAATTATTCATTCCAAGGTGGGATATCATAATCTTAGTTCTCAACGTGGGAAATCTAAGAGAAAATATATACAGTATATGAAGAAAACACGAACTCGATCCATTTGTAATCAGGCTTGTGCATATATTGTACATATATCGTTCTCTTGGTTTCCATTTGAAACACTTTCTATCGCTATACCCTCCCAATGAGTTCTACTGTAAGAAGAAGTAAGAATTCCGACCAATTCAGCCTTCGTGTTGAATATTGGGCCTCCACAATTGCCATTACCATAATTAATAGGATGATCTATTTGAAAGAAACGTCTTCCTCGGTTGGGACAAGGAGCCACCACGTGGTCCCTGCGATTAACATGGCTAAAAAATATAACATTATTTCATAATCTACCAAATTCCTCAACCAAAAACAATATGCTGAGACCTTTATCTCACAACACCAGCGGTGAGGCTGTTTTGAAAATCTGCAAAATAACCTATTGCACAAATAGGATTGCCTTGTCGAACATTATACGCGAGTTTCAGCGACTTAAAAGAGACACCAGAGTTTGGTTTGAGGTGCCAACGGCATACGTTATTGTGGCACCAGACAAGGGTGTGCTGGTGGGACCAAAAAGTGTAGATGAGCCAATATTGTTGTTTCCAAAGGCAGGTTGTGATTGCTGCCATGTGCTTCCAAAATGATTTGACCGAGGTGTGGAAAATCCCAAAGCTTTCTGCCCAAAACCAGATGACCCTGAAAGAGGAAAGAATAAATCAGCCTAGTTCCCAAAAGCAAATGTAAAACTGAAAACTGAAAAACCCAAGGACTAAAGAGAACTTGAACTGAACTAAAGTAAGGACCGGATGAAAACTGACTAATATATATTAATATTTTATTCAGTGCTTTTAATTGCTTTGTTTGTTTTGGAGGCCAAAACAAATATTTCACCCGGCATTGCTCAGGACCGGCCACTGACGAGAGACATGCTAAATTAACCAAGCCGTCGCAAATGGCAGTTATAGCGGGCCCACTGTATAATCCTCTCAAAACAAAAAGAGAGATATTTCGTGTAGAACAATATTACCCGTCGGATATCTGTAATGAACGGTAGGATTTTACAGTTGATAAATTGGATAGGAAGGGTCTCGAGCTTCTAATTTAGCGAGGCAATCACGTGATTACGAATTTACAGTGGACTACATGCTCTTCCAAAATCTTAGCCGTCGATTAGGGATGACTCAAATTGAACGGTGTTTATTGGAAGCCCATTTTAAAATCAGCTATGGTTATCTCACATGATAATGATCGATGAAATGTTTTTATTGGGCCTATGGAAAGCCCAATTTTAAAATCCAAATTATACACTTTTTTTGTTTTTTGTAATAAGCTGAGGGTGTCAATTAGGGACAAAACCCAGGGTCGGCCCGGTCCGACTCTGAAAAACAGCTGGTTCGGGCCTAGAAATAAAAATCTAAAAAAATTGGGTTTTTTGGGTTAAGCCCATTCGGGCTAGTGTGTTTTTCGGGCTTAGCCCGATCGGGCTCGGACTAGCCTGAAAAACCCGGAACTATTTGATTACATGTTTTATTAAATTTGGGTTTGCTTATCATATGATTTCAAAGCATATGAAAAACGTATCATTATAGGAGAATGAAAGTATAAATTGACTCTATACTTTGAAGATGATATGTTGGAACTAACCTTTTATGAAGACATGAATGTTTTATAATGGTGGAAGTGTCAGTCACAACGTTATGGTGAGTTAGCTCGTATGGCATGTGATGTTCTAAGCATTCCGATAACTACAGTGGCATCAGAGTCTACATTTAGTATTGGTGCGCATGTCTTGGATAAATATAGAAATCATCTTTTACCAAGAAACGTTGAAGCACTGATTTGTACATGCACTTGGTTGGATGGGTTTACATTTCGTGATCCAGGTACCATTATCATTCATCCATGTTTACTTCATATTTTTAAAATCTTTATGTATATACTTTCAATTACATTTCTATATGATTTATACCTCTAAAAGCTTAATATTATTTTACTTTTTTTTATTTGTAACTCTTGATGGTGATGAGGATTTAGAAGACGATGAAGGATATTCTAATCTAAACTCTACTACATAGATTTGAAGTGTTTTGATTTTATGTTTTATTTGGTAATACAATTTATTTGAATTTTATTTGTTTTTTTGTCAAACTTTTGATTTTAAATTTAATTAGATTTGATATAATACATTTCAATTTAGATTTATTTTGATAAATATTTTGTTTTAATTATTTTTCATTTGAGAATTGAGAATTTTTGTGTTTGTAAAAAAAAAACCCGAAAAGCCCTAGAACCATGTTCGGACCGGGCCGGGCTTTAGGATATAGACCCAACTTTTTTCGGATCAGACCGGGCCGGGCTCAAATATATACGGGTTTTACGGATTTCGGGCGGGGCCGGACCAGCCTGATTGACATCTCTAGTGTAAGCAATAAGCAAACAAAGAGTGTCATAACAATTATTTTTAATTGTTATACGGCATATGTAGTTGTAACTTGTAAGAATCAAATATACATAGGGTTATATATGTAGAATCAAATAGATATTTTCAAGGAAAGTAAAGTTAATATCTGGATACTCAGCAAAAAAAAAAAAAACTGGATCCATGCAAGATCCCAGAACATATATTACCATTTTTCTTTTGTCATGTATTCAACTTAAAATATATTTTGTCAAATGCATAATCCTTCCGCAACTTAGTATCAACTAAACTCAATCTTCATCTAAGGATTTGAAAGATGGGCTATCGACAACAAATGCGGCCCAAACAGAAGAAGACAAATGCACATGTCGAAACAACAGCAAACCCATCAACAACAAATTCTACCTTCGATCAATAACCTTAACAAAAGCAAACTTTATCGATGCGCCCCTGCTTGATCAACTCCGGAGGAAGGCTGAAGAAGGCAAATCTGCAACAAGGAAATCGCGACGGAGGGGATATGATGTCGTGAAGTCGCGGCCGTGATGAATGGACGGAGATGTGACGGTGGTTTTGCGGATAGATTTGATGATTAGATGGTGTAGAACAGATAGAAGAGTTTCTAATTCACAAAGTGTACAGAAACTCGAATTCAGAGAACGTATTCTTAGAATCAGATTGAGGGAAGAAACTTTTGTTTATGCAATTGCATCTATGATCTTCGCTAAAAGAAACAAAGGAGGCGAGATTGGGTTTTATAAATCAACCCAATCGACAAAGCCCTAAACTACAGAGCGTTTGAATTAAAACTACAAGGTGTTTAAAATAAAACAGCAAAGCGTTCAAGTTTAAATAAAACAGTGAGGCGTCCCAGCCATAAGGCTCCTACTTGGTGCACCTCTAAAACAACTAAGTACATAGTCAAGTGACTTGTACATTATTATCCTCTGATCGAGAATCCTAAGTACTCGACGTAGTGATTCATCTGCCTCGTTAAAAACCCTGTTGAGAAAACCCAGTGGGACAAAACTCAACATGGGAAAAGAGTACAGAATCCTCACCTAAGTTACTTAGTCTTCAGGATCGGATGTAGTCTTCAAGTTGGAGATATAGAAGACTTGATTCGATGATAGGTTGAGTGAAGTGGTTGAGTGAGAGTGAGAGTGAAGTGGGAGTGAGTGAGCTTCACTATGAGTGAGTGAGTGAAGTAGGAGTGAGTGAGCTTCACTTGCCATCTTCTTAGCTCTGGATTGAGTGATCACTCCAACCGGCTCCAACTCCTTGTCTGCTTCTGCTTCCTCAGCTTCCTTGCTTTCCATGATCATATCATTTATCCTCAGTCAAAAGCAGTCTCACAAATCCAGCTACCAGAATCCAGCACTACAATCGTTTTGATACCTTGGGATTAAGCACTATGATTGTGTCATTGATTTGTCATATTTCTGTCTATGTCTTTTATGTGTATTTTCTATATAAGGAACACTCTGCTCTTTGTATTTCAATAAGTGAAAAACGTGAATAAAGTTTGAACCTTTCTAAAATCTGAAGCAAAAGCTCCAACTCTCACTTAGTTGTTTTATATAAGTTTGGACGACAAACTCTGTGAATCAAATAGGTTTCTCAATTTCAACAGGTATTGAAAAGGATGAAAGACTGTATTTCCTGACTGGAATATTATAAATTGATCACCAATATACAACCACTTTCAACCACAAAATTTTGTGAATATAAATTTGACAACCAAACAAAAATTCAATGAGTGGCTCCACTCGAATGTTATGGTCTTGTAAATTTGGGCCCAACCCATCTTTGTTGTTAATCCATTTTGCCTAGCACGGCTTGGTTAACATCACGGCGTCGTTTTAATGAATTCACATAAAACGATGTCCTCTTAACTGAAAACTGAAGGTGTTAAAATGATAATTATCAAATAGATATTTTACTTTTTTTTTTACTGCCTCTTACCGACATTACGAAGTCGGTAACTAATATTAAAAATATTTCATTGTAGTATAAATATGTGTCATAGGTTAATGTAAGAAAGTGAGTTGAGAAAGTTGAATACGAAAGCAATAAATCTTCTCTCTCTTATATTCTCTCTCATCTCTCTCAGCTTCCCTCACCTCTTACCACAAAACAACATATATATAAGTATATCTAAACATATAATTTATAACACGTTATCAGCACAATCGTCTCACGATCCGTTCATATACCGAAAAGTACGATCGTCTTCCGATCCGTTTATATACCGAAAAGGTTAGATTTAATTTATGTTCAATCTATTTACGGTTATATATTGTTTCAGGATGATATGCGTTGTCTTCCCCGAACCGATCGTTATGATAGACTCTGCCTTCACGATCATGATCATATGGTAGACTCTGTCTCCTCAGATCATATAGTAGGCTTTGCCTTCATAAAATGAATGTTCTGATGACATTCTCAATTTCGTCCAGAAGACAAAATTTTACAATTATTATTATCGGAGCGCGGCTCGACCACCCCATTATTAATTTATTATTTCACAATAATTACTTATCGCACTTTATTTATTGTCAATATTATATTGGACGGCTAAGCCGACACATATTTTATCTGTTGTTAATATTTTTGTTTATATTATGATTTTTATTTTATATTCCTATGCAGTTATATTTCTTTTAATTGTACTATGTATCCCGGCGCCCCTATGTTTTAAATTGCTATATATTTCTTGAAATAGCAATATCTAATTTAAATTTATGATTACTAAAATATTAATTTATAATTATAGTAATCATGTCAAACTTGGCAAAGCTCGGGACTAATGCCCTTGATATTTCTGGAAATAATTATATGACATTGGCAGTAGCAGTAAAGATGCATCTGAGAGGAAAACAACTCCTTGATACCATCGATGCGTTAAAAACGACATCAGATGAGAAAAAGACACAATCTATGATATTTTTGTGCCATCACATCCATGATGGTCTAAAAGACCAATACATCACAAAAGAAGATCCTGCGGATCTCTGGAAATCGCTGAAAGATAGGTTTGATCACCAAAAATATGTGATCTTACCAAAAGCCAAACATGAGTGGCTTAATCTCCAATTTCAGGATTACAAAAGTGTGGGAGAATATAATTCCGCTTTGTTTGGAATTACTTCCAGGATGGTGTTATGTAGAGAAAAAGTAAACGATTATGATATGATCGAAAAAATACTCTAAACATTTTATCTTGAAAATGTAATCCTGCAGCAACAATACCGAGCTAAAGAGTACACTCTTTACTCAGAGTTAATGCAAACTCTTCTTGTTGCTGAACAAAATAATGAGCTTGTGATGTTGAACCATCATATTCGTCCAACTGGATCACCTCCATTCCCAGAAACGAATGTTGTAACATCCAATTACAATAATTGGCAACGACATGGATCCGGTATAGGCCGTGGTCGTGGTCGTGTTCGAGGACGTGGTCGTGGATGTGGTCGAAGCTAAGGAAGAGGATTTTATTTTAGTAATTTTAACACCGGGAGAATTGACAAAAATTCTCAAGAAAATAAAATTGGTAAAACTGTGGACAAGCATATGAAACAGCTTGCTACAAATGTGGCATGAAATGACATTGGTCCAATACATGTCGTACACCAAGGCATTTGGCCGATCTGTATCAAAAATCCCAAAAAGGAAAAGAAAAGGGAGGTGAAACCAACTTCATCTCTGATGAATCCGGACCCTCTTTCGATGGCATTGATAACGATGCACATCTCGATCTTTCTGATTTCCTCGTTGATCATGAGGATATCAACGCCCAACAAGTTGACTGAAATAACTTATATTTTCTTTTTATAAATTTGTGTTATATGTATTTTTGTTTTAAAAGTTTGTTGTAAAATAAGTTATTAATGCATTTTTATGCATAATTTAAATCCAGAATATGTCAAGATCTGAGATTCGGGATGGAGATTTATGTCTGGCAGACAGTGCTACAACGCACACAATACTTAAAGATAAAAAGTATTTCTCCTCTCTAAATTTAAAAAATTCCGCTGGAAGCGTGAATACTATATATATGGGAATGCAAAGATTATTATGGGCTATGGAAGAGCTTGTTTTTCAATGCCAAAGGGAACAAAGTTTGAAGTGCAAGATGCACTATATTCCCCTGAATCTCTTAGAAACTTAACAAGTTTCAGAGATATCCGCAGAAATGGATATCATATTGAGACTATGAATAAGAATGATATTGAATATCTTTGCATCACATCTCTATCCAGAAAGGAAAGTTATATTAGAGGAACTACTAGCATTACCCTCCGGATTATATTCCACAAAGATTCATATAGTTGAATCATATGTTACAGTAAACCTAAAGTTTACTAGTACATTTAAAGTGTGGCATGAAAGACTTGGCCACCCTGGTTCAGTCATGATGAGAAAGATTGTACAAAATTCGAATGGCCACCTGTTGAAAAACCAGAAGATTTTTCAATCAAGAGAGTTTTCATCTAATGCATGTTCTCAAGGAAAACTCATAATTCGGTCATCATCAGCCAAAATTGGGAATGAATCTCCAGTATTCTTGGAAAGAATACATGGTGATATATGTGGACCTATCCACCCACCATGCGTGCCATTTCGATATTTTATGATATTGATTGACACATCCAGTAGATTGTCAAATGTGTGTCTATTGACAACACGAAATACGGCTTTTACAAAATTCATTGCCCAAATAATCAGGTTGAAAGCACAATTCCCTGAATACGCCATAAAGACAGTTAGGCTTGATAACGCTGGTGAATTCACTTCACAAACTTTTAATAACTATTGTATGTCAATGGGAATCGATGTTGAGCATCTGGTCCCCCATGTACATACACAAAATGGCATGGCTGAATCTTTTATTAAGCGTCTGCAACTCATTGCTAGACCATTGATATTGAGAACAAAGCTAGGGGAACCGAAACTGGGGATGGGAGGAGACACTCCACTGCCCACGAGCAAAGGCAAGACCCAACCCAATTTAGATCCAGATCTACCAGGTACAAAAACTAGGGGAACCGAAACAGGGGATGGAAGGAGACTGCTCACGGTTCCGACCATGAAAACTGGCCACCGGAGCAGCATCCACCGAGCTTGTAGAAAGAGGCGACGGCTATGGCGAATTTGCTTAGAGAGAGAATATGATGGGCTTTTTTCAAAGCCCGGATTTTTATTTTTTTCCAGCTATAATGTTCTTGATCACTTGATGAAGGTTTCTCGACAAGTACCTTGTGAGGCAAAGATCATTACAAACTCCATGTCTAGATAAAACTGTTGAATACCAAGTGGACCCAGTTGTTTAGCTCATGTCTCCATCTCTTCCGAGAAACTCTGATCATCAGAGATCCAAAGGATCACTGTCTCCGTCAGTTTCATCAGCAATATCGTCGCAAAGCTTTCTCTTTCCAACAAACATACCACTTGCAATCGTCGCTATTCTCGTCAATTTTGCCAACAACAGTTCATGGAAGAAGTAGAGTATTTTTGGTTTATCTCAATTCTATGTTTCAATTTTTATAGCAATAATCTCTATAAATCCTTAGTTCTTATAGTAAAACCAATAAAACTGGATATAATAAAATCTGAATGAAACTAAACTGGATTCTCCATTTCCAAGTTAAATCATATAATCCATTTTAAGTAAAAACCGACAAATGTGAACACGTAAAGACGAGCCAATCGCTAAACAGAGGAGAGAGAAAGTGCGAAACAAATAAAGTGCGATTCCCATATCTAAAACGACAGCTTTCTCGACCGTAATCCGGCATCAGCTCCAACGTCGGAACCCCCTTCTGTTTCCTTTTCTTGGCTCTCCTCTTCTCATGGGAAAGAAAAAACCACCCAAAAAATTTCATGTCTCGAGTGATTTGCCGGAAGGTGTCTCGCTTCTTTCTTCTCCAATTTCTGATTCTACCAGCGAGAAGGCTCAGGATGCTCCTCCAAGCATTGGACCATCTTTGCAAGCCCTTAATGCCCAAGCTGCTGTCGTTTTGAAGAGTTTGGCCATTTCCCCTGATTCCGATTTGGTAGCCTTGTACTCCTCGGCATATCCAATCTTAGGTCTTCCAGACCAATCGGAGAAATTAGTTGTCATGTATGGAGTTGATTCGATACCTACTACTGCAAAAGCTGCATCTGCGGTGGACCCAGATTTACCTCAGCAATTGAGGATTTTGCCGGTGGAAAAAATTTCCCTTCCACAGGTCAAGGCTGCGAAAGTCGCTTCGGCAACAGACCCATGAAAGGCACAGGAGAAACCAGCCATTGGCGAGAACTCTTGGTGCAAGTTGTTTAAAGGAGGAACAAAGCGTTTGAAGAAGAAGGGTGAAGCCTTCACACTACCATCTGGTGAGGTTTGTGTGAAAATCCTAAATTATGTTATTGAGAAAAATAGCAAATCATGGGAGAACTTCATTATGGGCCAGTTTTACTCAGAACCACCTACTCAGGGTATCGTCCACAACATTGTGAATGGCATATGGAGTAGACAGTTCCGCGATATCTCTGTTTCAAAGATGGAAGGGCATGCTTAGCTATTCAGGATTCCTAATGTGGCGTTCCAGAATACAGTGCTAAATCAGAAGCTTTGGCAAATCGAGGGCCAAACCATGTTTGTTGCAAATCATTAAGCCTGAGCTTTCTTCTGCTCCAATCTGGTTGGAGCTCCGAAAGGTACCTTTCCAGTTTTTCAACGAGGAGGGGTTAGAGCACATCGCAAGTTTAGTTGGGGAACCAAAATTTCTCCATCCTGACACGGCGAATAAAACTAACTTGGAAGTGGCAATGGTGTTCACTATTATAGACCCTTGAAAACCTCTACCAAAAGCGGTAAATATTCAGTTTGACTCTGGTGAAATCATGAGGGTAGGAGTATCGAGTCCTTGGATGCCTCCAGTATGCGCTTATTGTAAGGAGATAGGTCACAACATCAAGAGATGCAAGCTAGCTCCAGCGTGCAAAATCTGCAAAGCAACAAGTCACATTGTTGATTCTTGTCCTAGAGCTAAGGTGAAGCAGAAACGTAAGCAGCCGAGCATCAAGGGTGTAAGTAATCTTTTTCTTCCATCTGCTGATATTATTGTGCAAAAGCCAAAAGACAATGCTCATGCTTCCTCGCTATTGTCTTCTGGTGGGACTCAAGGAAAAGTTACCTTATGCGCGAGAGCTCCTTTTAAGCAGATGCAAATAGGTGAACATAGTGGTTCCTCGGATCAGTCTTCTTTAAAGTCTTTACAGTTTAAGCAAAGAAGCCAGTGAGAAGGTGGTGGTTGTTGATGAGCATAATGACGCCAAATCTGTGTCTATAGCTGAATCTGATTCATCTGATGCAGTCTCCGAGAATGCTGAGGCTTTAGAAGAAGGGGAAATTTCAGATGAAGTGGAAGAGGAACCTGAGGAACCCCCTTTTACTGAGGTGATTACTAGAAGTATGAAGAGATATGGTAGGGGCAAAGGCCCCAAAAACCAATAATTTTTAATGTGTAAAAATATTTTTTGCTGGAATGTACGTGGATTTAATATAGCTAGCCACCGTACCAGATTTAAGAAGTGGTTTCGGAGTAATAAACCAATTTTTGGCAGTCTCTTGGAGACTCATGTAAAGCCGCCTAAGGAGAGGACGTTCATCATCGCTATACTTCCCGACTAGAATTTTGAGGGGAATTACGAATTTTCGGAGTTTGGAAAGATTTGGGTTGTTTGGCATCCAGGTGTCAAAGTGATCATTATATCCAAATCAATGCAAATGGTCACCTGTGAAGTGAAGGTACCGGATTACTCAAATACTTTTGTGTATGCATCAAATGTTGAAGCAACAAGGAAGATTTTGTGGGCTGAGATTGCCACTCTTGCATCTCATTAGGCTGTTGTTGGGAAAGCATGGACAGTGTTAGGGGATTTTAATCAAGTTTTAAACCCAAGGGAGCACTCAAACCCGAGGACTTTAAACATTGATAGAAGGTCCAGATAATTTCAAGATTGTATTTTTGATGGTGCACTTTCTGATCTGACTTATAGAGGAAGTCTTTTTACTTGGTGGAATAAAAGGAGTGTGAACCCTATTGCTAAAAAGCTTAATAGGGTTTTGGTCAAAGATATGTGGCATCAGTTTTTCCCTTTCTCTCATGGTTTTTTTGGGGACCCTGATTTCTCGGACCACACTTGCACCTCCATTACTCTTAATACTAAAAACCAGAAGCAGATGAAACCTTTCAAGATGTACAACTTTCTTCTTCAAAACAGTGAGTTTCTCCCAATGATAGCTTACTATTGGTACTCTAGTAATGTGGTGGGATCTGCGATGCTGAGAGTCTCTAGAAAGCTAAAGGAATTGAAAATCCAATTAGAAGTTTAAATGAAAATAACTACTCCGAGCTGGAAAAAAGAACAGAGGAAGCTCGAGAGAAAGTCATGTCTCTGCAAAATCAGCTGCTTCAAAATCCAGATTCAGTGAATGTTGCAAGGGAGATTGAAGAAAATAGGAAATGGCAGATTCTATTCAAGACCGAGGAATCATTTCCTTGCCAGCGATCAAGAGTCAACTGGCTTAGTTTAGGTGACAGAAGTTCTGCTTTCTTCTTTCGTATGGCTGCAGTTCGTTAAGCTATAAACCACATTCATTTTTTGGTGGATGACGCAGGCCAGAGATTTGAATCTCAAGATGATATTCAGAAGCATTGCATTAAATACTTCTCGGATTTGTTAGGTGGTGAGGTTAGCCAGCCTCTGTTTTTGCAAGACGATATCTCTCTCCTTCTGAATTTCTCTTGTTCTGATGAAGTCGGATCACAATTGGAAAAACCTTTTCTTGGCAAGATATCAAGGATGCTTTTTTCTCATTACCTCGGAATAAAACTTGTGGTCCTGATGGTTTCTCTGCAGATTTCTTCACTCACTGTTGGAATGTAGTAGGAGATGAAGTTACCTATGCAGTGGAGGAATTATTTAGATTCAGAAAAATGTTGAAGCAGTGGAATGCAACGAATCTGGTTCTCATTCCAAAGGTCACAAACGCAGTAAGTACTTCTGATTTTAGGCCCATATCTTGCCTTAATACGATGTACAAAGTTATTTCCAAGCTTTTAGCCGCAAGACTGAAGGTTATGTTGTAAAAGGTTATTTCTCATACGCAATCTGCTTTCATGTCGGGCAGATTATTGGCTGCAAATGTATTACTTGCATCCGAAATCGTGCACGAGTACAATTGAAAAAATATTCTCCCTAGAGGAATGCTTAAGGTGGATCTCTGGAAAGCATTTGACTCAGTGAGATGGGAATTTGTATTGAGCTGCTTAAGAGCATTGGGTATTCCAGAGAAGTTTGTCACATGGATATCTGAATGTATATCTACTCCATCATTTTCAGTTTCGATCAATGGTCAATCGTGTGGATTAAGACAAGGAGATCCTCTCTCACCCTATCTTTTTGTTTTGGTGATTGAGGTTTTTTCGAGACTTCTTCAATCCTGTTATGAAAATGGGTACATCAGGTATCACCCTAATACTCATGAGCTAGAAATCTCTCATCTGATGTTTGCTGATGATGTGATGATTTTTTTTCCGATGGTAGCAGTTCCTCCTTGCATGGTATTACAGAAACTTTAGATGACTTTGCAACCTGGTCTGGTCTGCAAATGAACAGAAACAAAACGCAGCTTTTCCATGCGGGTCTGAACCTGAGTGAATCCAATGCCATCTCTAGCTATGGATTCCCGGTTGGTTTTTTCCCCATTAGGTATCTGGGGTTGCCTCTCATGTACCGGAAGTTTCGAATTTTAGAGTACTCTCCTCTCATTGAAAAGATAACAGGAAGATTCGGAGCATGGTCAGTGAAAATGCTATCTTTTGCAGGCAGAGTGCAGTTAATCAAATCTGTCATTTTGGGAACAGTTATTTTTTGGAAAACGTCGTTCATGTTACCTCGGGGCTGTATCGGGAAAATTGAGGCTATGTGTTCAAGATTTCTCTGGTCAGGGGCCATTGATACTCGTTGTTTGGCAAAAGTGTCTTGGAAAACAGTTTGTTACCCAAAAAAAAGAAAGTGGGTTAGGGCTGAGAGATTATTTAGTTTGGAACTCTGCGCTTTGTTTACGGTTGATATGGCTGTTATTTTCCAATTGTGGATCGCTTTGGGTAGCTTGGCGTAAGCATCATCATATAAAAAATGCTAGTTTTTGGTCACTTGTGGAGCATAATCGAGACTCGTGGAGTTGGAAATCTCTGTTGAAACTAAGAAACCTTGCAGAGCGATTTGTGAAATGTTCATTAGGAAATGGTCAAATTGCGCGTTTCTGGTATGATTTGTGGACTCCTTTGGGTCCCCTTATCAAACTGTTGGGAGATGAGGGACCGATAAATCAGCGTATTCCTATCAATGCAACTGTGGTAGAAGCTAGTGATGAAAACGGTTGGAAGCTGGCGGATCCAAGATCAGAGGAAGCTTTGGCTCTCCGTATGCACTTGACAACCATTCAAGATCCGAGATTTTCACATCTAAATGACACTTACTCATGGACAATAGAAGGAGTGAAATGTAATGGTTTGTCCTCCAAGTTGACATGGGATGCAATTAGACATAAAGAGGAAGAAAAAGAGTGGTTCGATCTGGTTTGGTTCAAAGGAGTGACTCCAAAGCATGCGTTCATGATGTGGACCGCTCAACTTGATAGATTGCCAACCAGGAATAGACTTGCTGCTTGGGGTATGAATATATCAACGACTTGTGTTTTCTGTGCAGTGAACGTTGAGTGTCGGGATCATATATTGTTGAAGTGCACGTATAGTAATGAAATCTGGACAGCGGTGAAGCGAAGGTTGCATCTTCCAGCTCAGGATTTCGAAGACTGTCGGATTTTCTGGTGTGGATCAAGACCGGTGCAAGAGCTTCTCCGGCCTTGCTACGGAAATTGGTCGCGTATGCAACAATCTATGCAATTTGGATGCAAAGGAACAACATGATATACAATCAAAAATCTATACCTGCTTCATCTCTTTTCAAAGACATTGACAGACAGGTTGTTAACTCCATCTCGGCGAGGAGGCAAAAGAAAGGCTTCACCACCTTAATGTTACTTTGGTTAAGTTAAGTAGTAATCTTAGAGTTTTCAAAATCTTCTGGCACCTTGTTTTTTTATTTTTTGCCAAGGTGTTATATATAGGGGTCAAGCTTTTGTAAGATCCAACTTTTCATTTTTATGATATTTACAAGTTAGCAAAAAAAAAAAGTAAAAACCAAAAATATCCATACGCATGGCGCGGGAATAGTAAATAACATCTTTTACATTTTTTGTCCACATTGTATTTATTTTAAAATAAGTAAAAACAATATGATCAAATGTGATCAAATAAATGTTAGTACTAAGGTCTCGACCTTGCTTGCGAGTTGAGAGCCGAGGATAATGCAAATTATTCTGTTAGTTATTAAAGACGAACGAACAATTTAAAGTACTAGGTCGAAATACCAAAAAAATGTATCATACCAAAATAAAAGCATGCAACATTTAAAAATAGAAAACTAAAATTTGTTTTTATCGATTGTAATATATTTGTTGATTACTAATAAACTTCATACTTTTGGTCTATATATTTTTCCGTCAAAAATGGTAGGTCAATATCATAATACACTCAGAAATTAAATTTGAAAATTTATCAAACTTTTTTCTGTATATTGTTCCAATGGGGAAGAAAAATACATAAGATTACCACGATTTTGGTTATCAAACCCGTGAATCTAGAAGAATAAAAGAAAAGACATCAAAGCTGAAATTTCATGAGGATAAATTAATTTGGTAAGTTTAGATTTCCTTAATCTTTGCAATCAAGTATTTTGTTTAATTGCTGACAAAGAAAGAACTATACTAAAACAAAGAGGAAAAAAACGAAATTATCTCTCTCTCTCTCTGCAAAGAAGATCTAGATCCTCTTTCTTCTCCGGCGCCGGCAGCTCTCTTAGCGCCGGCGTCGGGCTTTGTTTGTCTCTTCTTGTTTGTAAGTCTGGTCGCCGTGCCGGTTGTTGCTGCGGAGAGTGGTCTCGGTGGATGGTTTTCGCTGACGGTGGCGCGGGCTTCAACGGCGTTGCTGGATCCGTGGTGGAGGAGGATCTCCATCTTGTGAGGTCGGCGTTCTCTCCCCCGTCTGCCTTGGTTTCTTCAGCCGCTCCTTCTCTCTTCTTGCGACTGGCGATTTTCTTCCCGGCGGCTCCATCGGCGTTCTTTGTTTTAGGGCCTCCTGTCGGCGGCAAGCACTTTGGCCGTAGTCGGAGGTAAGGTGGTGGTGGTTGTCTCTCTCTACGGTGGTCCCTCTCAAGCTTCTTTCCCGAGGCGGAGGAGTGGTGGCAAGGCAGATCGGAGCTCCTCGGAACCGGCGGCGGAGTACTTGGATTTTGAGGACAAATCTGAGCTTCAGTTAAGGTGTCGAGGGTGGCTCTTGTCTAAGTGTGGCAAGCCTTGGAGTGGTGGGTCTCATTTTTCGGCAGGTGTGGCTCCACCGGCGGTGTCTCCTAGTGGTGGGTCGAGGCGTGTGGCTCGACAGTAGCTTTGTTCGGCTCGTGTGGCGGTTAAGCTCTGGCGATGTCGTCCATCGGTGTGGCATGAGTTTCTCGGCGGTGAGTGTTCTGGCAAAGATGCGGTGGCAACGCGTCTGTGCGAGAGGGCTCAGCTAGTGTTGGCTCCGAATTTAGTCCGGTGTAGATGGTGGACCGGATCCGGACGTGAGATGTCGAGGCAACGGTTTGTTGTTGCGGCTAGCTTCTAGCTGTGGGAGCTGGACCACGAGGAGTTTCTCTTTCTCGGGAATGGCGCTCGGAGGTGACTATTCGATTGCTCGCTCGGACTCCCTTGTCGATTGTTGCAAGATAGTCCGTTACGGAAGCCGGAGATCCCGTTAGTTCTTGGAGAAGCTGTAGGCATCTCACTCTTGAGGTTTGAGGACGTGCCTCAAGATGATGCTCGTGGCAACAAGGATGAGAATTCTAGTTTTTCGGAGTTGCGGCAAGAATGGGATGGTCTGCGTTTTGGCGTGTGACTGCTGCTTTCACATATGGGTTTGTTTCGGTTTTCGTTTGCTCTTATCTCGCTAGCCGTTTTCTTAGCTTTTCTGTGTTGTTGTTGCATTTTTGTCGTTGTCAGTAGTTTTTTTCGGTTAATCTGCTTTCTTAGTTTCCTTGTAACTTCTGTCAAAAAATTCAAAAACTGGTAATAAATCTAAACATTTAACCCAAAAAAAAGTATTTTGTTTAATTATTTGAGGAAATATTATCATTTTTTCAATGCTTCATACTGAAAACGGATCTTAAGATCGTTTTTCGTTAATAGAAATTTATTATGAAAATGTAAGGAATTTTTGTTTTAGCTTAAATCAAAACCATGAAATTGATTCCAAATTTAATGAGAAAATCCGAGTTTTTTTAAAAAAATAAGTATCTAGATAGCCAAAAACAAGTCGTTAACTCCAAGTTTTTTAAAAAGTTTTTTTTTTTGGTCTAAAACGTAAATTTGTTTGTGTTGAAAGAAGTTATAGCTAATAGGATAATCTGTGAATAGCGTAGTACTGAATATTAACTTTTGACTAATAAGAGTATAAAAGTGGTGCTTACTTGAGAACCAAGGAAGACGAGTAGAAGCGAAGTTATAAAGAAAGAAGCAATCGGACGTCGTGTTGATCCCGCCGGGACAATTACAAACGAACGAGCTAGTCTGAGTGTTGTAGCCACAAGCACCGTTACTACGCTCGCACGCCAGGGTACTCGTCGAAGACGTTGAACTTGTATTTGAGTGCGATTCCATAGTTCCAATTCTCCGGTTGAGATTCTTGGCCCGGACCAAGATTGTAGAAACCGGAGTACGACGAGCACCGAAGTTTCTGTAGATCCATTTCGAACGATGGTCCGAGATCTAAAGGTACATAGACGCAACACGTTGACACTTGGAGGTTTATTAGACTTATGGCCCTATGAACCGGAAAGATAAACCGGGTTTCAGTAATAAACAGGTCAGATGACACTCAAAACCAATAGTAAACCGGGTCAATTACAAGTTTAACATCCAAAACTATTTATAACATTTAACAAATAAGAAATTAGGAGGTTTCCATGACATTTCCTATGTGATATCTCCCGGAAAAAATGAGAAATTGATCCGGATATACGGGTCGGGTTTTAGAGAATCGGGTTTTTATTCAATTTAGTTTTGTGGTTTAGTGGTTTGGTATCTGGTTTAGATCAAAAACCATTAAAACCGATATTTGTGAGGATTTAAGTCTCGAACTTTGTTTTCGGGGAGATTTAGGTGTTTAACTTTTCTTTCGTGGAGAGATATACATAAAGATCAATACATACACAAAAAATAGACTAAATTGTGTTTAACTCAAATATGTCTATTTAATGTAATTGTAATTTCAAAATATGTGAATGAGAGTAATTTTATCTTACCATAAATTGGTATTACTCGAGATTGCTTTATCTTACTGTAATAGTTCTTCTTAATAAATTGCTTTATATTCCTTCTGTTTCACAAAAAAATGTCATTTTAACACATTTCACACATATTAAAAAATTTATATTATCTTTTATTAATACACTAAACAATTTTTTTCTCTCTAATTAATACATTAAAACAATAAGGATAAAACTGGTTTTTTGTTCAAAATTATGCATTGAAAACATAAAACGACACTCTTTGTGAAACAAAAATAAAACTTCAAAACGACACTCTTGGAGAGAGTACTATATTATAATTGTCTGGCCCAAACTTAGGGATGTCAATCGGGCTAGCCCGGCCCGGCCCGGCCCGAAACCCGTAAAGCCCGCATATATTTGAACTCGGCCCGAAAAAAAATCGGGCCTATATTCCAAAGCCCGGCCCGGCCCGGACAGGGCTCTAGGGCTTTTCGTGCTTTTTCGTTCTTTTTTTTACAAACACAAAAAATCTCAATTCTCAGATGAATAATTAAAACAAAATATTTATAAAAATAAATCTAAATTGAAATGTATTATATCAAATCCAATTAAATTTAAAAACAAAAGTTTGACAAAAAAACAAATAAAATTCAAATAAATTGTATTACCAAATAAAATATAAAATCAAAACACTTCAAACCTAGGTAGTAGAATTTAGATTAGAATCTCTTTCATTGTCTTCTAAATCCTCATCACCATCAAGAGGTACATATAAAAAAAAAGTAAAATAATATTAAGTTTTGACATGTATAAATTATATAGAAATGTCATTGAAAGTCTATAGATAATGATTTAAAAAATATGAAGTAAATATGGATGAATGATAATGGTACATGGATCACGAAACGTATAGAAAATATGTCAAATTATTATTTTTAGAAAGATAAATGTTTAAATAAAATTTATAACTAATTAAAATATAAAATTCCGGGCTTTTCGGGCTAGTCCGAGCCCGATCGGACTAAACCCGAAAACACACTAGCCCGAAAAGCCCGAAAAATCGGGCTTATATTTCTAGACCCGAACCCGCTGTTTTTCAGGGTCGGACCGGACTGACCCTCGGACTTTGGCCCTAATTGACACCCTTACCCAAACTTGGTCCCATCTGGTTTAACTACACTAATTATTTTTGTTTCTTACAATAACTGTATTCTAATTATTTTTGGGTCTACCTGTTTGCGAAACGTACAAAAAAAAAAAAAAAAAAAAATTGATTACAAAGCATCGTAGTATATACAAATTAAAATTAGGAGTTAATTATAGGAAATTTGCCGATCCTCCTCCCTGAAGCTTCAACACCGTTTGTTCTTCCTTGTTCTCCGCCGCATTCTCTCGCTCTCATGAGAGATCAAATTCGTCTCAGAGAAGCTTCTTCCACATTCCTCTTAGCACCCAATTCGCGCTTTCTCATTCCCTCATCTGGGTTACGATTCGAATACGTGAGTTTTCTTTTCTTCATCCTCAAAGATTTGTGTCGATCTCAAAGCAAATCGTTCAATTTTCCGGTGTATAGAGCTGATTGTTGTGTCGTAGAAAGCCCTAATGTCGGTGGGTATGATGTTCCTTATAAACTTTTGATTCTCTCTGTGATTCCCTTATGGCAATGGTGGAGAAGAATGGTTCTACAATCGGGTATGTAGCCCGAAACCTGCTGCTCTGCTTATTCGTTGTCACAACGATCCTCTTTGCTCTCTCTTGTTACTTTGTTTTGCGTTCCACTGCACACAATCGCTTCCTTAGCTCCACATTTCCATCCAGATCGTTCGTTGATGATGTGAATGTGAAAGGGGTAAAGCAAGAGAAAGATGAATGTAGATGCAGTAAGGACGAGAAAGCAAAGGCTCCTCTTAAGGTTTATATGTACAACATGGATCCCGAGTTTCATTTCGGATTGTTAGATTGGAAACCTGAGAGGAAGAATAGTGATAGTAGTCGTAGTGTATGGCCTGATATTCAGAAGTATATACCGCCTTATCCTGGAGGCTTGAACTTGCAACACAGCATCGAGTATTGGCTCACGTTGGATCTCCTTGCATCGGAGTATCCAAACGCTCCGAGGGCTATTGCTGCGAAAAGGGTTCATAACTCTACTGAAGCTGATGTTATCTTTGTCCCGTTTTTTTCGTCGCTGAGTTATAATCGGTTCTCTAAGGTGAATCCTCACCAGAAAACCAGCAGGAACAAGGATTTGCAAAGAAAGCTGGTTAATTTTTTGACTGCTCAAGAGGAATGGAAGAGATCGGGTGGTAGAGACCATGTGGTTCTTGCTCATCATCCAAATAGCATGTTGGATGCTAGAAACAAGCTGTTTCCTGCAATGTTTATACTCTCTGACTTTGGAAGGTACCCGCCTACTGTGGCAAACGTTGAGAAAGATATTATCGCGCCTTATAAGCATGTCATCAAAGCATACGAAAACGATACATCTGGTTTCGATAGCAGACGAATTCTGCTCTTCTTTCAGGGTGCCATCTACAGGAAAGATGTGAGTTCTTCTGTTGCCTTGCTTTAGTGCCTGTGTTTCGTTATTGTTCTTCACAAATCGGATTCAGATGTTTTAATGCAAGTGAACTGTCCTCTACGTTGTTTTGATCAAACATTAAATACTGATTGCTCCAATGTGTTATAATATCTCAGGGCGGGTTTGTGCGTCAAGAATTGTTCTACCTCTTGCAAGATGAGAAAGATGTGCATTTCTCGTTTGGGAGCGTGAGAAATGGAGGCATAAACAAAGCAAGCCAGGGAATGCACAACTCCAAGTTCTGCCTCAACATTGCCGGAGACACTCCTTCATCAAACCGTCTCTTTGACGCCATTGCCAGTCACTGTGTGCCTGTCATTATCAGTGACGACATTGAGCTTCCTTTTGAGGACGTTATTGATTACTCTGAGTTCTCGGTGTTTGTTCGCACCTCTGATGCTTTGAAAGAGAACTTTCTGGTTAACTTAATAAGGGGAATAACCAAAGAGGAATGGACACGGATGTGGAATAGATTAAAGGAAGTGGAGAAATTCTATGAGTTCCATTTTCCGTCGAAGGTAGATGATGCAGTCCAGATGATATGGCAAGCGATTGCACGGAAAGTCCCTGGTGTTAAAATGAGGATTCATAAGTCTCGAAGGTATTCTGGATCTGTTTCTGAGACAGGGAAAGAATCAAGATGGTCGTCATTGATACCTCGGAGTTTCTGGTGAATAAAGATGAGATTTTTTGTTCTTCATTTTCTCAGGGGAAGGCCTTGACATTGACATCAAATTGTTTTTGTGTAGAGAGAAGTTTATGTTGGATCAGATGATTTGTGAACTTTTTCTCCAAATCATAGGTTATAGACAGAGAAAGAGATAAGTCTTCATTCTAATTTGATTTCTGCTTTTCTCCAAAGAGAAAGAATAATGTTGTAAGTTGATTTGTTAATTGTTCATTTTGATTCTCTTTTTGAGTATGTTAGTTTTATTTCAACGCTGCTTACAAAGACAAGAAGATCAGCAAGGCTAGATGTTTTATTTGTAGCTGTGTTACATCATCAGTCAACAACATAGTTATTGCTTTAAGTTTAAAACATTGAAGTAGCCAAACAGATATAGATGCAGAAAATACACAGTTTTGTTGAATCTCATCTTCCATGCCCGTCCAAGATCGTGTGAGTAACAGACATAATACATGACGAGTTCCTTATACTGGGGAACTCAAGTGCACATAATGCTTCCATTGAAACTGGCATAAAAGCCCCAATACCTGGAGTATACGCCGAGAAATCCGGTAAGGGTAGGTCCAGGTTTAGGTATTGCACCACTTGTCCCATGGCAGGCCTGGATTCTGGCACAGCATTTGTGCAGAGCAATCCAAGTTTCAGAACCAACTCGACTTCCTCGGATAAGAATTCTCCTCCCAATCTTGGATCTCTGGCCTCGAGTAAAGAAGCCTGTTTCCAGCATTCACAGACCCACTTGACCAAATATTTCTTTTCGATTGGCAGCTCAGCGTCCATAGGTCGCCTTCCACAAGTTACTTCAAGAAGGAAAGCACCAAAGGCATACACATCGGTTTTCGTAGAATTTCCCGTTGTTATTAGCTCAGGTGCCATGTAACCTATGGTTCCCACAGCGGCTGTTGCAGATAAGTTGGCTCCATGGTCGTGAAACTTTGCCATACCAAAATCACCTAACCTCCCATTGAACTTAGCATCTAACATGACGTTAGAAGCTTTTATATCCCGGTGCAAAACAACTTGCGTAGCTCCTGTATGCAAGTAACTGAGAGCCGAGGCAATGTCCTTAAGAATAGAGATCCTTTGCAACCATGAAGGAGATGGGTTTTGGTCATGAAACAAGTAATGGTCAAGACTACCATTAGGCATGTACTCAGAGACCAGCAGTAACTCACCTTTTCTCCTGCAGTACCCGAGAAGAGGAACCAAGTTCCGATGCTTTAAACTTCCCATAGTCACAACTTCAGCCACAAACTGTTTCATTCCTTGCTCTGCATGATGGAACAGTCTTTTCACAGCTATATGCCTGCTCAAGGGAAGAGTTCCTTTGTAGACTTCTCCAAACCCACCTTTCCCAACACGAAAATCTCTGCAAAACCCATTTGTTGCTTTGTGCAGAGACTTGTAGGAGAATCGATGTGGACCGTATTCCTTTTCCCACGATTCTCTTACTTCTGCATACTTGTTTCTCCTGAACAAATAAACTCCTCCGAGAACCATCAGCACAGGGATCACCAATAAGATGACCAAACCAATAAGCAGTGGAGATAGTTTCTTTTTCTCCACTCTAGGAAGAGGAACCTGAGGGAGTTTAGCGAGGTCCAAGGTCTGTAATAGTTCTTTGCTTCTACTAAAACTCCACCCAAGTATATAATGGTTACTGAGAAGGTTCCCTGTTGATGCAGAGAACCCAACATACATCTTATCTTGAAATATGTCTGACAGGTTGATGGATCTTGACATAAGAGGCAGATTTGGTTTCTGGATTTCTATAGGGGCTAGAGAAACATTTAGGGACGATCCATCGTAATCCACCCAGACCTGGATAGGCTCCCCACTCAGGAGATTTATGCTTATATTCTTCCCTAAGGCGTTGGAAAAGTAAGAAGGAAGAGCAGATTCAACAGAGATCGGGCTGTTCACATCAATCCCAACATGAGGCATTTCCAACTCGTTAAACTCTACTGTCTTAACAGTATCGAGCTCGATAGCTAGCAGATGAGAAGAAGAAGTATCATTTGTTGGGTTGCTGAAGACGCCCATGTACTGAGTTGCGAATGCATGAGAGAGATCCATGGAAGGAGATACAACAAAGGCAATCCCATGGCCACCATCAGCTCCCAACTTAGGAGGCACCAGCGCACACACGAAATGTGTAAAGAACGAGAGTGATGAAGATTGATCAAAATCAAACGGCTGCTTGAAGAAAGCATGACCCATTTGCAACTCTGTAGTGTTTGTCAACTGCAGAAGCCCACCAGGTAGGATCCTGGCGAGCCCATCGATAAAAAGATCTGCTTGATCGAAGCCATTGTAGACAAACCCGGTTTCTTGTTGTTGACTTGACAGGCAAATCAGATGAACGCAGGAGAAGATCAAAACCAGATGAAGTCTACAAGCCATTGCTACTGAAAGAGAGAGTCTGAATAATTTTTCTCTTTGGTAACAAGCAATCTCTGGAGCTGCAAAAATAAGAAGTCATAACTTGAGGACAATAAGTCAAACTTATTTTTTCAACATTCAATCTTCTCCACATTTCCTAGCAATTGCTAAGGAAATAGAGTAATCCAACGGAATTATTCTCCCAAATAGGCATCACGCAGTTGACTTCATACAATGTCAGAATTATTCTAAGGTCAATGAAGGAAACAGACGAAATACTCTCATACTTATTACAAGCTTAGCAGAAAAACTTAATACTTTTAGTAAAGGAATCTGAAATGCCTTGGAGTACAAGTTGGTTCTAGTATTCGAAAAGTCAAAGTTAGATAACATATTCAATGTTATGACTTATGATGAATCCTAAATTCCTAACTCCAGAGAAAACTTCAAAACAACTTTTCATGGTCAAATGTTTTGATGAATTCCTCCGGAAGAGATGCACCAAAATCTTTGGAATAGGCTTTTTCAGCCCAACTAAGTTGATAAACTACGTTCCAAAGTAGGTGAAACGCAGACTAAATTGAATCCAAAGGAAAATTCCATTGTTTTCAAATTGAATGTGGTACTAGAATTTGATTTGTATTAAAAAAAATAGTTAATCAAGTCATTCTTCAATTCATATTCTCACAAATATTCCACTTTTTTTTTTTTTTTGGTTCTAAATGTTAAATTTTATACCAATTTAAAATTTGTGACAACGGTTACAAAGATAACTTAGAAACCACAAAAACCAAAAACTACAAACAAAGGCAAAGAACAACATGAAACAAAGAAACAAACATCGAAACAAGCTTGTTGGCATTCGTCACAAGAAACAAAGAGGATCCTCGACGAAGAAACACCGATTCCGAAGAGCAAAACAGCTCGAACCCCTCAGGGTCCACGTGACATCCTCTGGATGGGAGTCGGGGTCAGGAACAGAATCGAGGCTTGTGGGTTCTTCAAGGTCTTCGAAGGGGTCGCTCTCGATGTTACTCAAATTAATACCCTAAAAGTACTAAAGCAGTAGCTGCAGTATATCAGGGGTCGAACACAAGGACTCAGAGAAATCACACAATAGATTGTATAGTATCGAATCAAGCTACGCAAATCAGATGAAACAAAAGCAATAAATAGTAAAAGGATTGTAAATTCGATGGAGGAAAATATAGGCCCAGGGTATTTCTCAGAAAATCAATGAATGCAGATAAACTAACTAACATGATTCAGATTTAGCGCGGTTCTTGAACTCATATCACTAAGATATAGTTAACCAACTTTCGTTGCGAAAACTATCTAAATCTAAATCCTAGGAATTCCAAATCTCTTTGCGAATCCTAAAGTCTAAATCAGCTTTTCAAATCAGGTTTGATTTGTTCACAAAACAACTAAACCAAATTCCTTTGCGAATAGTTATTTTGCTCACCCTAAATTCTATCAGGTAATTAATCGCACTCTCGTGCCTAATCAATTATCCTAAGACCTAAGTTCCAGATTCGTCAACCTAGAATTAGCTTTGAACACAACCTAAGGCGAATAACTAATTCAGATGGTGAATCCTAATCAACTAATCAATCTAGCATTCAGAGAAAACCCTTATGAGAACCATGAACCTAAAGTGGATCTACTCAGACATGGAGAATGAAAACAACATGATTGAATAGATCATCAAAGAAAACAATAGAAAACAGGAGTTCAGAGTTGTCTCTCCAAAAACCAAAGTAGAATCAAGAGTATAATAAAGCATAGCCATCAAAGTGGCTGAAAAACCTAATTATAATGCTAAAACACGTTCTGGGGCTTATTGTAATTATTAAAGTCTTCTGGACCAAATTGCAATTCTTCAATTCTTCATTTAAGTCGCGACTCGTGTCTGCTGCAGTGGGTATCGACCGATACCAATGGGGTATCGATCGACACTGAGACTTCAAATCGGGTACTCAGCTACACGAACGTCTGCTTTACTCCAAAATGCTCCAGAAAGCTCCAATATCTCCAATTATGCTCCAAACGTGCTAAAACCTGTAAAAGACTCTAAAACACTACAAAATAGTAGAAAGACTCTATAAAACGGACTTATATCATGCCCTCAAGCAAATAGAAGACTAAACCAGAGAAAGAGGTTTGAAAACATAGAGACTCACCTGTTCTTGAAACGCTGCAATGACCCTTTTCTCAAGGACCCAAATGTCACCTAACCAGCTTTTGATCTAACCACCATGTACTTCTCCGTAGACATTCGCAGTTTCCCAGACTACACACATTATTTCACAGCATTGTTCAATCAAGCCATCCTCGCTAGTTTCATCGCTGTGATTAATACCAAGAACCTTCTAGATTCTTTCCCATACAATATCATGACAAGGAACCACCCTTTTTCACATTTTCTGGTATTATTTCTCTCCCCCAAACTTATTTCTTATTATGTTTTTTCTTTTGTTTTTAGCTTTGCATATACACATCAAGGTATGAGACGCGAGTATTGATGGTGTTAGCCACCGAATCCCCGGTTCTTCCCTCTCAACGTATCAAAGGCGTAGGCGAATAATGGCATCATAGAAAAATCCTAGCCTCGCTTCCAATCCTTTGTGTGATCATTCATCACCAAGTAGAATAATGGGATCGTTGAAAATTTTCCTAACCTTCTACTCATAATAAAATCATTTCATCTTTTAATGCATCTTATTTATTAACTTGTAACAGGGAGAGAAATATCATTACTTTAAACACATGGGTTCCTTTGTCAGATACGAATGATGAATCAAGCTCTATGGGTACTAACTATATTGATGAAGTGCAAAAATTTGGCTCAGGCTTTAAAGAACTTTGCTGGAAACATGAGTGTCTTCTAGTCAACTGGTCAGCCTTTGGATTTTTCATTAGTTAATATAGAACTGATTCTGTAACAATGGTCACTTAGAACCAATGTCAAATCAATAGATTCAAGAAAAAGATCACATTTTCCAACAAAGTTTTGACTCAATAAAACAACAAATGACTCAAAAACGACTGACTCTAAGAAAAACAAAAACAAAGTCAGCGACTACCTCCCCTAGACTTAAACAACACTGTCCCCAGTGTTATCTAGCCTAGAGTTGGTGAAAGAAAACAAAAGAACCAAGTGGATTGTGAAAAATCAAGAAGTTACCGTGCTGGAACATCGAGTGTCGACCAACACACGGCCTGGTATCGATCGATACTTAGGAGATTTCGATATGATGAACTGCTCATTCGCGTAGGGTGTCGATCGATACCAACAGGGTATCGATCGACACTCAGGCGATTTCGTGTTTTCTCCTTGTTTATCCTGACACAAAACACAAAACAAAAAATAAAAACGAAAATAAAAACGTATGTACAGACTCACCAGTGGGTTGCCTCCCACCAAGCGCTCGTTTAAGGTCAGTAGCTTGACTTTGGCTCATGTGATCAGTCAGGAGAAAATTGAGAGCTTACTCCCATGCAAGTTCCACAGCTAGATACTTGCAGACTCAGAGTTCTGCTCAACATGCTCTCCATAAACTCCTTTCCTTTCTCTTTCAGCTCAGAAGTAAGAAGAACTCGAGCCTTAGAGAATGATTTCGAAATTCCTTTGCACTTCACCTTGTACTCAATCGAATCTCCATCACACTTCTGAGGGATTAAGGTCATAGAGGGAGCACCTTTTACTCCTGTGCTCTTCACCTTCTTCTTTGTCTTAGCTGTTTTGACGTCTTTCTTGGTGATGACCGAAGGACTATCTAGAAGGTCTATGACAGTTGGCTCGTCAGGAGGCTCTTCCAAAAGATCAACTACCAACGTCTCTCCTGTAACAATGGTAATGCAAGAGGTATGTGTGGAAGTTCCTATAATAGAAATGGCTTTGTAGTACACCTCCTTGTCAATGTAAGAGAATGAGATTCTCTTACTGGGTGTATCCATAATTGCACCAGCCGTAGCTATGAACGGCCTTCCAAGAATAAACTGCGTACTAGATCTTGCATGCATCTCCATAACCTCAAAATCGATAGGAACCAGACAATCTTCTACTTTAACTATCAAATCAGGGACTGTACCGTATGGAATCGATGTGGAAGAGTTCGCGAATGTGATAGATGTCTTGGGAGATCGAATATCAGCCCCAATCTCTCTGCAATTGCCCTTGACATGACATTGACGCTAGCCCCTGAGTCAACGAGAGACTCTTTGAATTCAACTCCAGAGATGGAGCATGGAACAGATAATATTCTTGGGTCTTCCCTCTTGGTCAACTGCCTCAGCGGTAGTGACTTGCTTATTGCCTTGATGAAGAGTGCCTTAATTTCTTCCAGAGTTTCTCTGCAATCTTTGAAGTGACTTAGCAGAGGCCACCCCTCTAGAGCTTCTTCAAAAGTGAACGAGTGGGGTATCCTTCGTACCATCTTCTCAAAGCCACGCAGCTGCTTTGGAGTGATGGGGGCTCAGAGGTGTTGAGGAATAAGATTCAGCTTCTTGGGCTTGTGAAGTCTGTCAACACTCATACGCGGCTCCTTTGCAGTATCCGGGAGGGTGTCGATCGATGTATGGAGGGTATCGATCGATGCTTGCTCCTTCGAGACGTCCTTGACAGATTCTTGGACGGGTGTCGATCGATACAAGAGGGTATCGGTCGACACCGAGGTGGTGTCCGAAATCTCATCCTCACATATATCATCAACAAAAGGAAGCTCCACAACCAAATTATCCAGCATAGATTTGCATATGGCGTCCTCCCATTCCTTCTTTGTCATCTTAGGAGGCATAGGATAAGGTATCTTGGGTATATACACCCTCTCCTTGACAATCTCGGGCCTCTTCTCGACCTGCGTCTCAGCATCGACCGACACAGAAGGAGTATCGATTGATACACGTGATTTTGGATCCCCTCGTGTAGGTGTCTGAACTAGTATCGATCGACACTGTATGGTATCGATCGATACACGGGGATTTTCAGAATCCCAGTTGTCATCTTCAGCATCGTCGAAAATTCCTGCATCCAAACCCTTTTCTACCACTGCAGTGGCTTCTTTACAAATTTCTATAAGGTGATTGCATTGACGTGTGCTCTTGGATTCTCAGTTTTCCATGGAAGAAAACCTTCCTGCCTCTTCACAGCTGCTGCAGTCTGAGTAACTTGAGTTTCCAGCTTCCTCTGAGAAAGATTGATAGCTTCAATTTTCTCATTCAGATTAGTGTACATATGGTCAATCTTCCCATTGAAATCTACTTGCAGCTTTTGCTGTCCTTGAAGAATCTGTTCAAGCATGGATTCCATTTTACTCTATGTGGACTTTGGAGATATTGGTTGGTACGAAGAGTTCCCATAGTTGCGAGTGAAATCGCTGCTCTGAAGTGGTTTCTGAGTGAATTGATTTGCCCCAAAACCATATTGGTTTCCCTCAAACTTGTACCCACCTCGCTGATTGTTGTTGTTGAAGTTTCGGTTGTTGTTGTACCCAAATTGCTGACCCTGAAAAACCAGAACCACCGACGTAGTTAACATTCTCCACTTCATCTTCATCAATATTATCGACTCCATCAGCAAAGTGTACAATCTTCTTCGACTTCCCGAACAGAAAATCCAGCTTGGCCTGAACTTCAGCAATCTGCGATCCATCCATGTTCCCATTCTGTCTCTTTCGCTCAAGGTCTGCATTTTTGGTGCTATTGCTGGACGCAAAATTCTCAATAAGCACATAAGCATCATCTGGATACCTGGTATTGAAATTCCCATTGCTCGAAGCATCCAGAGCCATCTGATACCTCCAATCAATCCCTCTGAAGAAAATACCCAGCAGCTGAACATCTGAGTACCCGTGATGTGGACAATCTCTCTGATACAATATAAATCTCGTCCAAGCAGCCTTGAACGCTTCAGTCGGGCCTTGAGAAAACTGGGAGATCTTGTTCCTCAGATCCTCAGATCATGCATCATCCTAGAAATTATTCAGGAAAGCAGTCTTAGTCTCCTCCCAGGTAGTCCGTGATCCTAGAAATGCTTCAGCCAGTAAGTCGCATCTCCACCAAGAGAGTATGGGAAGAGCTTGCAGAAGAGGTAATCGTAGGACACTCCATTACTCTTGATGCTAGTGACCAAGTCCTCGAACTTCTCAATATGATCCATGGGATGTTCATGAGAATGACTATGAAAAGGGTGCTGACCCACAAGAGTGTAGTATGTAGGTTTCAGCTCAAAGTCATTCATCGGAAAAGCAGGAGGACGGATCGCAGATCGGTTTGCGTAAAATTGGTCAGGTCTGTTGCACTCACCAATCGTTCTACCACGATTAACTGCAGCATTTCCAACGTTGGCGCGCGCAGCTGGCGCGACAATCTCACCAACAACATCAGGAGGGACAATGACGTTTCCAGCTTCATCAAGTCGCTGCCCTCTCTCATTGCACACTTGACCCTCTTGGTCTCTCAGAAATTCAACCTCATCAGGTCTTAATACCACTGTGTTGTTCATCCCTGATGTTTGCTTTGCCTTTCTGTTTATGCGTTCTAAACGTGATAACTTCTCTAACGACAGATTAACTAGCGGAGTGATCTTGTTCCCTCTGGTTTCACGATTAGGCATGCACCTGAAACGCAAAAGTCAAGAACGTAAGTAATCAAAAATCGTGATAAGTATCGACCGACACTGGGTGGTGTCGATCGATATCAACAAAAGAAAACGACGAGTATCGACCCACACTAATTTGTATCGATCGATACCGACGAACTTAGTCGAAACTCGACAGCTAAAATCTAATGGCGAAATTGAGTCCCCGACAACGGCGCTAAATTTGATATGCTCAAATTAATACCCTAAAAGTACTAAAGCAGTAGCTGCAGTATATCAGGGGTCGAACACAAGAACTCAGAGAAATCACACAATAGATTGTATAGTATCGAATCAAGTTAAGCAAATCAGATGAAACAAAAGCAATAAATAGTAAAAGGGTTATAAATTCGATGGAGGAGAATATAGGCCCAGGGTATTTCTCAGGAAATCAATGAATGCAGATAAACTAACTAACATGATTCAGATTTAGCGTGGTTCTTGAACTCAAATCACTAAGATATAGTTAACCAACTTTCGTTGCGAAAACTATCTAAATCTAAATCCTAGGAATTCCAAATCTCTTTGCGAATCCTAAAATCTAAATCAGCTTTTTAAATCAGGTTTGATTTGTTCACAAAACAACTAAACCAAATTCCTTTGCGAATAGTTATTTTGCTCACCCTAAATTCTATCAGGTAATTAATCGCACTCTCGTGACTAATCAATTATCCTAAGATCTAAGTTGCAGATTCATCAACCTAGAATTAGCTTTGAACACAACCTAAGGCGAATAACTAATTCAGATGGTGAATCCTAATCAACTAATCAATCTAGCATTCAGAGAAAACCCTTATGAGAACCCTGAACCTAAAGTGGATCTACTCAGACATGGAGAATGAAAACAACATGATTGAATAGATCATTAAAGAAAACAATAGAAAACAGGAGTTCAGAGTTGTCTCTCCAAAAACCAAAGTAGAATCAAGAGTAGAATAAAGCATAGCCATCAAAGTGGCTGAAAAACCTAATTATAATGCTAAAACACGTTCTGGGGCTTATTGTAATTATTAAAGTCTTCTGGACCAAATTGCAATTCTTCAATTCTTCATTTAAGTCGCGACTCGTGTCTGCTGCAGTGGGTATCTACTGATACCAATGGGGTATCGATCGACACTGAGACTTCAAATCGGGTACTCAGCTACACGAACGTTTGCTTTGCTCCAAAATGCTCCAGAAAGCTCCAATATCTCCAATTATACTCCAAACATGCTAAAACCTGTAAAAGACTCTAAAACACTACGGAATAGTAGAAAGACTCTATAAAACGGACTTATATCATGGCTTAAACATGGTAAAAACCATGATATATCAGTCAGGTCTTCGAAGGGGTCGTTCTCGATGTTACTGTTGTTGTCGCTGATGATGATACTTGGAGCTCCGATATTAAGTTTTATGGGCCAAGTCCCTTATATACTATAAACTACTCAAGGTATCTCCCAACTTCCTATGTGAGATATTCTTACAAACCCCCTCGAGATAATGGCCGTCTAGCCATTAATCACGACAATATCCATCATGAGACGATTTCGGGTTAGATTGGCCGTACTAATTTGGGTCGGACCAATTTCAGCTAAGATCAATCGGGCCTGTTTCGATGGGCCGGATGATTTTTGGTTCGCATTGGGCAGCATGTGTTCGTCCCTTTCAACTTCCGATGTGGAATATTCTCACATACCCCCTCGAGACAATGGCCCGTCTAGCTATTAATCTCGACAATATATCCCATCATAGGATTAATTTTGGGTTTAATCAGTCGGACTGATTCGGATCGGACCGATTTCGGTTAAGATCGAACGTGCCTCTTTCGATGGGCCATATCGATTTCGGTTCGGATTGGGCAGCGTGTGTTCGGGCTCTGATACCATGTTACGGTTCCTGGGCTTCCAACTCAAAACCAATTGGCAATGAGTGGATTGGTCCATATCTCTTATATACTAGTGTTGATCCCTTTAAACTTCCAATGTGGGATCCTAACACGTCTCCTCGAGATGATGACTCTTATCGGCCCATTTTGAACCAAATCCCACTTTAGGACCGATAATAAACATTTCTTGGACCACCCTATTTGGGTCAACAAACCTAGCTCTGATACCATGATAAATTGATGAGAGTATGAACACAAAAGTGTTTAGGAAGAATTATTATTAGACTCTCATGAAAATAATGTTACAAGATGCATAGATTTATATAGAAATAAAAGTGAACCTAATTTCCTAAACTAATATGGAATTAATATATATATATATATATATATATATATATATATATATATATTTAAGATACAACAAATAAT